>JAVMSB010000178.1:0-64213 GCA_031761475.1 Penicillium pancosmium | reverse complement strand
GGGGGGGGGGGGGCGTCGGAATGACAGGGTTGTGTAGTATGAAGATGGATGAATCTGGGGGTGGGTGTGTTCGAGCCTGTTTGGCTGTCATGCCAGCGTCAAATGCACCCCGCCCCCGGATTTTCCCACTATAAATATTGCATTCTCCATCTGCCCCAGATTTTCCCCGGAAATTGAAAGCTATAGCCAACTCGATCAACACTGCTCTTACCGATTTCGACTCCCTGCACGAAAACCTGCTGTTCTTCCCTTGGAAACGTCCATCATCATGGCCGGGGCCAAGAAACCAGTCAATATCTTTCGACTGAAAAATAGTGGCGAGCCAAGTCAAATCTTCAACTGGAGACTATGGTTTGCTGTTATTTCTTTCGGTCTTATGGGTGCCGCCCGAGGTGTCGATGAAGGCTTGATATCGGGCGCGTTCAACTCAAAGGATTTTCAAAAATATATCAACTACGACTCGTACAGTGAAGTGGAACAGACAAACATCAAAGGAGATGTCACTGCCATGGTGCAGATCGGTTCTGTGGGCGGGGCTCTTTTGTATGTCGGGCCTCCACACCATCGAATCAGCTTTTGAGATTTGCTAACTCGATGTAACCATGCAGTGCATTCTTAGTTTGCGACCGCATTGGCCGTATCTGGGCGACTCGTCAACTTTGTGTTCTTTGGATTATTGGAATCGCCATCTTCATGGGAAATGGAGGTAGTTTGGGCGCTGTTTACGCCGGGCGGTTTATTGCCGGACTGGGTGTTGGTCAGACTGTTGTCGTGGGCCCAGTATATCTCGCTGAAATCGTATGTTATTTCAAGTTCTCTTTCATTGATCTCGTGGATACGAACTAACATTCTTTCACAGGCACCTGCTTCCGTTCGAGGTCTTTGTACTTGCGTGTTCACTGGCTTCGTCTACCTCGGTATCGTACTCGCCTATTTTGCCAACTATGGCTGTGAGCTAAATATCGGCGACACAACTCATAATCGATGGGTATGTGAAGAAAAAGCTCCATCACGCTGACCCATTAATGCTGACAGTACTTAGCTTGTACCCACGAGTATCCATATCATGTTTGCAGGGCTCATCTTCATTCTGTCATTCTTCCAACACGAATCCCCTCGTTATCTAGTTAAACGGGGCCAACACGAAAAGGCGATTGAAAACCTCTCAAAGCTTCGTGGTCTCAATCCAGAGCATGAGTACGTTGTGAGCGAATTCACTGCTATCCAAGCAACCCATGAAGCTGAGCTCGAAGCTACCATGGGATCCGGCCCGATTGGTGTCATCAAAGAGGCTTTCTGCGTCCCATCGAACCTCTACCGTGTCTACTTGACATTTATGGCACAAATCCTGTCCCAGTGGTCTGGTGCTGGTAGTATTACTGTTTACGCACCCGACTTGTTCAAATTGCTTGGTATTACTGGCAGCAACGAGAGTCTGCTCGTCAGTGCGATTTTCGGAATTGTTAAATTAGTGGCCGCTATTGCCTGTACCTTGTTCCTGGTCGATGTCATCGGACGCAAGCGTGCTCTTCTTATCGGCATTACGCTTCAGGCCATTGCAATGGTATACATTGCTGGCTTTTTGAGCGCAGTCCCTGAAATGGGTGTCGTCGATGGCTTCGAGCTACCAGAAAACAAAAAGGGCGCTAGTGAAGGTGCTATTGCAATGATATATCTCTCGGGCTTTGGATGGGCCTTAGGCTGGAACTCCATGCAGTATCTTTTGACTGCAGAGTTGTTCCCACTGCGTATTCGTGCCCTTTGCACTTCTATGGCAATGACGTTGCATTTTGCTAACCAATATGGCAATGCACGGGCGGTGCCCAATATGCTTTTACCTGTTGCACGGGGAGGAATTGATCCCAAGGGTACTTTCTGGTGCTTTGCTGCTATTACTATTATCGGTGGCGTTTGGGTTTGGTTTAGTATCCCCGAAACGGCAGGTCGCTCATTGGAGAGTATGGATCGCCTTTTCGCCCTGCCGTGGTACAAGATTGGACTATACGGAAACAAAGATGCTGATGAGCGTGATCAATTCGTCGAGGACAAGATGGAAATGGTCGGTCAATCCCAAGGGGCGGCCGAACATTCTGAGCGAGCCGACAAAGTCGATCCTTCAGGCCGCGTGTGATGGACTGGCTATTTCTACTACTAGTAGTACTAGGTAGTACAGGTATTTGTTGCTCGTCATCGGCCTGTCGGAGAAAGAACTGATGCTCAGCACCTGGGCGGCATTGGTGTCTACCTGGAGAGCTTCGAGCCTATGGGGTATGCTAGTGATTGCTACAAGTTCTCATGGCTGCATACATACTTCAGTACTATGAAATGTCATTTTTAATTCAGGTCATCAGGAATTGTGCCCGTAATTTATTCACGTACAACTAAAATGCGGCTATATACATCCAAATATTTTCCAACCGATCTATATGAAATCCAACGCTAACCCTACACCAGAAACAGGGCTTATCATAATATAAACAAAAGAAAACTAAGATGGGACAAACCTTACAGCTCAACAAACTCATGACGAAGCAGCTCATCCTTCTTAAGCTGGCTTAAGTACCCAGAAACCTTGGTGGTTAATGTATCAATCCCGTAGCCAAAGTACTTATATGCTGCCTTCCCGGGGAGACTGTGGCCGAAACGCTTCACACAGATACCAGCATCTGCATAGCGCTCCCATCCGTTGGGTGCATAGGGCTCGATCACAACGGCAGGGATGCCACGGTGCCGGCGGAGAACATCACGCTTGTACTCGAGCGATTGTTTCTCGAACAGACGTTGGCAGGGGAAACTGATAACACGGCTAGCGATACCCTGGGCCTTCAGCTTCTCAGCCACTTCCAAGGCAAATGAAAGCTCAGCACCAACGCCGATCAGAGTAACAACGGCCGACTCGTCCTCTGAGAGAATATACGCACCATGGGCCACTCCGTCGCGTCGTGTTTGGGAGAGTTGAGGGAGAGTCTGGCGGGAGGTGGAGATAATAGTCGGGGTCTTCTTCGCCTCGATAGCAGCGGTCCATGCCCCAGCGGTTTCCTCGCTGTCACCGGGGCGAATGTACAAGATATTGGGCATAGCGCGATACAGAGTAGCAAGTTCAATAGGCTGATGAGTCGGACCATCCTCACCCATGCCAATGGAGTCGTGAGTGGCGACATGGATGATCTGCAGGTGCTGCAGAGCGCCCATCCGGACGGCGGGAGCGGCGTAGAGGTAGAACATGAAGAATGAAGAGGTGACTGGGATGATTGTATTCGGGGCAAATGCAGCCAGGCCGTTGGAAATGGCAGCCATGGCGTGCTCACGGACACCATAGTGAATATAGCGACCGGAATAGTTACCGTTAATGCCGCAGGTAGTACGCAAGTCGGGCTATTCTATTGTCAGTCATGCCAAAACATGTGAGAGTCAGGTTTCAAACTTACATGCTGGAAGTCAACCTTGCCGGGCCAGATCATGTTGACTGATGGGGACAGATCGGCCGTACCGACCATGAAGTTCTTGCACTCTTTGGCGATAGGGTTAAAGACCAACCCGCTGGAGGCGCGAGAGGCAGTTGGCTTCTCGGGGAAAGAGGTGGGAATGTATTGCTTCCAGTCAGCCGGCAGCTCACCTCGCACACGAGCCTGGAATTCCGCTCCGAGCTCCGGGTTTTGAGCTGTATAATTGTTCACAAGCTGGTTCCACTCCTGCACATGTTGCTCTCCGCGAGCAGGGAGATCCTGGAAGAACTGGCGAACAACATCGCCAATGATGAAGTGCTCCTCGGGGTTGAAACCGTAAAGCGTCTTCATCTCAGCAACATTGTTAATGCCGAAGGCGGCACCGTGGGCAGTTGCAGTACCAGCGACTGCACTGTCGAGGCCAATGACGGTGCGAACATTAATGAAAGTAGGCTTCTCCTTGGAGGCCCGAGCCTGCTCCAAAGCACGGACAATTGCCTCGATATCGAAACAACCATCCTGGACATCAATCACGTCCCATCCACAGGCACGCATTTTTGCATTGACATCCTCGGTGTTAGTAAGGTCCACGGATCCATCGCAAGTGATTTGATTGTTGTCGTAAATGACGGTAAGGTTGTTAAGACGGAAATGACCAGCGAGAGAGATCGCCTCGAGACCGACACCCTCTTGTAGACAGGCATCTCCGATCATGCACCAGGTGTGGTTGTTAACGACGTCAAATCCAGGGCGGTTGTAGGTGGCAGCCAAGTTCTTGGTGGCCATGGCCATACCCACTGCGTTCGCAATACCCTGACCCAATGGACCCGTGGTCACCTCCACACCTTCGTGTTCAATCTCGGGGTGGCCAGGGCAGAGCGCATCCACTCGATCAGAGTGGTAGGACTTGAGCTGGTCGAAAGTCATAGCCTTGTAGCCGGTTAGGTGTAGGAAGCTGTACTGGAAGAGACATGTGTGGCCTTTGGAGACAATTGTCAGTATAATAAGTTTCGCTAGGCGAGTTCGAGTATCAGGGCGGTTTCACGTACCATTGG
Source organism: Penicillium pancosmium (assembly GCA_031761475.1). Lineage (NCBI taxonomy): Eukaryota > Fungi > Ascomycota > Eurotiomycetes > Eurotiales > Aspergillaceae > Penicillium > Penicillium pancosmium. The sequence goes on along the minus strand of JAVMSB010000178.1, from coordinate 59,712 downwards.
ATAGAACAAACCGATCACGGTTGAAGTAATCCGGGGAGTGTGGAGCGTAGCGCATCACGTACTTCCACAGCGAAACACCAATTGCAGCCATGCCAATGGCGCCACTATAGTAGCATGGTTAGAATGCAGTCTTTTTCCAAAATGACAATATGAACATACCCAGGGTGACCGCCGCTGAACTGTTGACACAGGTCGGCAATGAGCAAACGGAAAGTCTTGAGGACTAAGTCATGATCACCAGACAGCCTCTGCACCAAGGGGAGAGCAGAGGGCACAGCCTTCTGGACTCCGTTTGTTTGTGTCATGGTGGAGTGAAGGAGGTGAGGAAGAAGAGAAGAAGAGAAGAACTGAAGAACTGAAGATGAAGATTTCCCCAAGAAATTCCCCCGCCTCGCACCTTCCTTCTCATTCCTTTTAAAACCTGGGGAGCTCGGGAGCTCGCGCCTTCCCAACTGGGCTGCATCGACAAAGATAACCCGATTAGGAAAGAATGAATGCGTTCCCACTAAACAGGCAGCCGCACCCACTGCTGATGTAATCCGTACCGCTTCCCCCCGCATCCCAATTAGGAAGCGGCAACCACCCCAGCATCGCCTCCGCTCGGCCCGAAAATTGCTTCCCGAGTGCCTTCCGAGTCAAGGGCTATTTCTACCCTTTCTGGTATTCTGGTACTAGTAGTAGTAGTACCTTGTACCCCCACAGTTCAAGCAGTTAGATACAATGACGCGCATTGCGGGTATTAAATTGGTCATAATCACATCCTGAGCACCACGATTAGTATGACAGCCTGAGTCTTCGTCGTAAGGATCCCATGACATAGTATACGGAGGGGAGCGAGTCCAGTTCGCTGGTTGGTACTTGAGCATTGGATAGTAGATACTATAATCATTCCATGCTTAGTACATACAGTTATACTCTACGGTTTCTAGTTCCTAGAAGCTTGAACTTCAACCCGTCAACGTTGCTGCTATTAACCGGCCTAGGCTTGAACGTGGAGCATTCCAGGGTTGGAAATACCGCCCTGGCCACGATGTATATTTTGATGCGGATCCGATCATCAAAATTATTACTACTAGCCCTCCCAGCCTTGGAATGGAGTACTAGTACTACTCTAATGACTTCAAATTGAGGTTTGAGCTCATCGTGAACAATGTCCTTTCAACGTTAGAATTATGCTCCTGCTACTACCTAGTATATTGAGGTCCTAAGGTTCACCTGGGCAATTGAACTTGAAGACGCCGACGGCTTCTCAGGGGTGTAGATCGATATCACATGACCATTACATAATATTTTGGCCTCGAAAGTAGGGCACTGAAGCGGATTTTGATGGGGTGCGGATATTACTAAGCAGGAGGGGGGGTCGCTGTAGGCAGGGGGGGGTCGCTCTAATATTGCCCTTGATATATCTTGTCCTTAGCTCATCTGATCGAACAGTAATTCATTTTCAATTTTCATCTGCCTTAATTAACAGCTGACAGCCTTGGAAACTCAATCATGCAAGCCACCAATAAATCCAATGACAGTTCGGCACCGCCAGTAAACAGCGACTTCCGCTTATCGCAGCGAGGCGCGACCAACTTTGCCCATCGAGATGTTTGGGGGCTCCGAGAAAAGACCATGGGAAACCCGTGGTCACCAAATAATCCAAATGGAATGTATGTTCTCTGTACACCCTTGCACCCCGTGAATTTATCACCAACAACACGGCGCGTCAGGATTATTCTTCGTCTAGCCGAGAACAGTCTCATGCACAAGGAGGTTGGCGAATTTATTCGTACTCAGGTCGGTCATTCAGCTTTGGACAATCAATATTTAGTCACTCACAATGACACCCACAGATGAAAGTGTCTTCTGTTGAGCACTTGACTTATAGTACAGGTCCGCGTGGCTCTCGTCGTCTTCGACGTGCTGCAGCTAGGCTGTTGAACCATCAGTTTGAATCATGTTCCACAATCACTTATGATAACATAATAGTTACCCCGGGATGTGCTAGTGCAATCGATGGACTCGCATTTTCCATCTGTGATGAGGGCGAGGGGATCCTGATTCCTCAGCCTTTGTACAATGGTTTCAATTTCGATCTTTTGAACAGGAGTAATGTTCAAGTCGTCGGCGTCAAGTATGAGGGTGTTGAAGGGTACACTGGAATTAATGACCTTTTTCAGCCAGAGGTCAATAAGGTTGCCTTGAAGGCTGCTCTTTCTCAGGCGAGACAGGATGGTATTACGATCCGCGCACTTCTTGTTTCCAAGTGGGTCGCTTCTGATGCTCTTCATGCTCTCCTCTAGCACTAATACACCATTTAGTCCTCATAATCCACTTGGGAGATGCTATGTACGATAAACTTTTTGCTCGCCCGCAGCCTCACTCACTGACCAACACGACATAGCCTCCCGAAACTTTAAAAGAATTTGCTGCTTTCTGTGGTGACAACGATTTGCACTTCATCTCCGACGAGATATATGCCTTCTCTGTATTCTCCAACCCTGCATTTCCAGCGGCAACTTCGTTCACCTCTGTTCTTAGTTTGGACTTGGACAATATCATCGACCCAACTCGCATGCACGTCCTATATGGCGCGAGCAAAGACTTCTGTGCCAATGGATTGCGAATGGGATTCGTCTGCTCAAAAAACGAGGGTATTATGGGGTCGATGTCTAGTATTGGGTAGGTGCTTTCAGTTTATCAATTACGGTCGCTTGCTCATTCGTACCTCACTAGGATATTTTCCTGGTCGCCGCATGTCCTACAGGATACTTGGGCTGCTATGCTGGAAGACCAGCTGTGGTTGGACAGATTCATGACGCAAAAAAAGGCCCTCATGCTAGATAGATACCAGACTATCACTGGCTTTCTATCTCAGCACGGTATTTCATATTTTGATATGTATGTAGGAGGTATACAATTGCTTGTGGCACAAACTGACCATACATCAGGAATGCAGGGCTATTCCTCTGGGTCGACCTTCGGCACTTAATTGTGTCTAAATCGTCTGTTCGGCATTCGGACTATGGTGCTTTGAAAGCCACGTCCCCAGATGCCCATTCTAACCTCAAACTCGAGCAGGATATAGCAGATATTTGCATGAAAAACGGGGTCATGATCGCCCCCGGCCACGTATATATGGCGGAGGAATGTGGTTGGTTTCGAATCACGTTCACCGTGGGAGAGGGTGCATTGGAAGAAGGGCTGAAGCGTTTTATGAAATCCGTCGAAGAGATGGAATCGAGAAGCGAGGACTGGAAAAAGAGCTGATTGCGTTATAAATTCGCCACCTTGTTTGAAGCTAACATGCAGCTATATAGACAAAATAATGTTCGCCAACCGGGGGTTTCCTATTTGGGCTACGGCTGCTTTTATGAGGGCGCCCAGGCTCAGGCTTAGTAGGTACGAGTAGATGTCAGCACGGGTATAGTGCGACAATGACAGGAAGCCTGCTGGTTATATTGTCACTGTGTAAAAAATACTTCGTAGCGCCACCAACTCGAATGGGTACAATGTTCCCGCATTAGTGGCCCATTGGCGATGTCCCACACGAGTGCCACACGAGTAAATGTTCAAGTTGGTGCCTCCGGGCAGGAGCGGCGGGCTTGTCGAAGGGCTCAACTTCTCCGTTGTCTGGTAATCGGTTCTAGCTCAGCTTGGTCTAAAATTTAATATTGTGCCGTAATCGCGGAGCAGTCCGTTCGACGGCCCCGTCCTCCGTGGTCAGCAATCCCGGCAAGGGCAACAAGGTAAAACCATGCACCGTGGCCGTGGTTTGTCAATTTGAAATTCATATTGGAAGGTTCTAGGGTTCTCGGGGGTCAAGTTCAGGTTCAGTGAGGAGGTGACTAGCGGCTTAAGAAGCAGCCATCCTGACAACTATTATCCTCGTAACTTCTATAAGGGCGACCGTTCCTGTTACTTATCCAACTTCATCAATCAAGAACTTTTCGATTGATGCTCACCAAGTTTAGACAATGAGAACTGCCAAACTTACTGCCTATTATCAGGCTAGCCTTTCTAATTGTATCATTGACTGCTTCATGCCAGTTCCTGGAATTTAAGGGTACTTTCGGAGACACAGTAGCTCCTTTCCAGATTGAAGTCAGGCCAATTTTATTGAGAAAACCACATTGAAGATTAAAGAAATAGTATCATATGCGATTGTGTGATAGGTGTGTGATGAATAGAGTAGTACACACACATTATCTGTAGTTGGTGAGTTACTGCAAGTTAAATACTGTAATGGTTACTAAGTTATGCAGCAAAAGTAGGTGGGTAGATTCAAGCACACCGCAGAAAAATAGCCGTGGTCCTTAAAACTTTTGAGCTAATTAGCTTATCATTATTTACCTATATTTTAAATATGTATTTACTATTCTGTTTCACCGTTGATGGACGTTGACTTGTCTCAATCAAAGCCACGTGTAGGTATCTCAAGTGTAATAGATTATAGGCCTCATCTTTCGACATGCCGAGTTTAACGGTCTGTGTTCCAACTGCGCGGGAACCCCATCGCTTGAACCAGACGTGACGTAACCACATGTTCGAGCCAACGGGAGCTGCACATACCTAGGTAGCCGGGAAAGATAATATGTTAACTTCCCTCAGCCTCAATATACTCTTGTTGCAGCACTGAAACAGAACTAGTTTAGCGTCCATGAAGTTCTTCTCGGCCATGCTAATAGGAGATACTAGCTTCTTGCTTGCACCGGGAATTTCAAAATTCCAAGGCAGTCAACATCTTAACCCATGCTTTCTTGCTTATTCAACTCTCACACATATTTAATACAGAAATCAGGATATTCTAAGTACAGTAAAGTATGAGTTAATTCAATTAAGAAAGCGGAATAAAACAGCGCTACATGTAATCAAGACTCCACCCCGATTCACATCTGTTACAAAAATACACGAACGTGGTCATATTTGCCGGAATCTCCTAAGACCCATAAATCTTTAATAAATCTTGTATTCGGTGGAAGGCCTTCAGGTTGATCATGTCTCTGTTTTCGACAGTTAGCATGCTTTTCAAAAGCGGGAGCAGCGGAGCACATACCAGTGCTTCACCAAATCCCTTCACAAGCGCGATCTCGTAGTCACAGTGGGCAAGCTGCTCGGGTCCCAATTCTGTGAAGGTGTTTGCAACATCAAAATCAATCCACACCAGCCTATCGGGGTTTCCATGAACGAGGAGAGGATTTCTGGGGTAGATGTCTTGGTGATGAACGCCCGCCCTGTGTATCTCCTTCATGCCCTCAATGTCCTGGGGATAGAGCTCGTCGGAATACTTCACGCAGTTTAAGGCCTCTGCATTTGGGAGGTGTTCTAGTAATATTTCTCTAGGGTTGAGCTTGTCCTAGGCGAAATGTTGGAAAGCAGAATGTAATGCTGCGGGATCCATTCGATCAATGTGGCTGTAGAAATTTGGGTCGAATCTGCGAGCACAGACACTGGAGGTGCGTGGTTTCTTGTATGCATTCAGTTCACAGCGAAATCGGTCCAAATAACGACCCTTCTCCGTATATCCAGGGTCGCCGTTGTCGTGGAAAAGCTTCAGCGCATGCTTTTGCGTATCCAGATCTACCTCGAATATTGAAGACGCATCGGAGTGCGTGATTCCCCTGATAATATGAAGCTTCGAGGGGATCTATCAAGGAAGCGCTTCTTAGATGCATTGTTGTCCTGTTGGAAGTTTTAGTATCAACAAAGGGGGTCAGGCAACATACCTAGGTAAGAAGGGCCAGTCTTGATTAATAACGTGTCTCGTGAATTCTGCCATGAGGGAAAACGCCGTCCCAAACTTGAGGCTTTTTTCCTATGGCTGATCAAAATTATCCAAAGAAGGCGACTGCTCAGGGAACAAAACATCCTCCAGATCGACAATCACCGCTTTACTCGGCCTGAACCCTGTGCTCTCGCAGAATAATAAGCTCTCCAGTCTCTCATCCCAATATTTGGCTTTATTCTCATGTAAATCCCTAAGCGCATTTAGAAGCTGTGCTTGTAACCCTTCCTCATCAACCTAACTCTCCCGGGCAAGTATATCTAGGTATGTAGAGGTGTCCCGATAATTTTAGAGAGTAGAATCTCTGGCCGACCATCGAGGTAGCCTTCCCCCAGATACTCAGGAATGAATTTGCCTTGGAGGCTTCTCTCTCTCTTTGTATGCGTTTATTCTCTCACTGAAATTCAGCTTCCCAACCATCTTTTTCTTGCTTGACAATTACTTTCGACGGAAGGTTTAGAGGAACGGTGTTGTCTTGAAAGTACAGGGTATGTACCGTTCCCAGATGATTGAGCTGTCCAGTAATTCTCGGTGAAATGGGCCGAGGGCGAACCTCTAGCAAGATCGCCTGCTATTGCGTAAGCTCAATGATTCCTGTACTTCAAGCTCAAAATACTCCATACCTCTGGGAAACGTGATTCAAGCTGTGAAATCATCGTATTCAATGGTGTAAGTAAAGCAACAAAAAGAAAACGGAGAACTTGAAGATGAGGAAAGCGGAGTTGAATTGATCGCTGAGAGCACATGTATGGCCGACACTGAGGCACATGGCTCGGTCATTGACTACGTGAATATTTATCCCACATCTACTGGCACTGCATTTAACAGATGAGAAAAAAAAAGGGTCTTTCTGCATCACTTAGCAAATCGTCCTGATTAGATATAAAAATTTCCAATTGATCTATTAGACTAGCTCATCAAGAACAAGCACGCCCAGCCGCCGAGCAACCGTATTCATATCCACAACCCGGAAAACATCCGTATCATCAGGAGAAGTCTCCGAATCTTCGGAGTCATCCCAGTCCGTGAGGAAGAAGTAAACCCCAGCCTCAGAGACAAATTTGGCACGATCGAGAACAACTGCGAACACGGGATATCCGTCTGCGCAGCATCCCCCCCTTGAGTAGATGATGGCATGGTCTGGGTATTGAGCAGTAATGCGTTTTGTTGCTGGGTGCTTATCATCCTCCGTGGGAATGTTGTGTAGGGCACCGATGGGAAAGAGTCTTTCTCGGCTCTCTCCTTGATTTTGCTGGGATAGGATTTCGAGAACCTCGTTTTGGGCAGGGCGGATGGCCGACCAAGAAGAGGACTTTGGGATAAAGAATTTGAGAGTGAGGGTTTTGTTGGCCGGCAGGTGGGAGACTATTGACGCTGTGAAGAGGCGTGCTGTGCTTTCCAAGAGAGAGGAACCTGCTGTGTCTCGTATGTGGCTGAGAAAAGCCGCATGGACAATATATTGGATGTCAGGGGTTTTGCCCCCAGGAGTATTGGTGACTGTGACAATATCAGCCTCCTGAGAAACCTGGAATACCGGACTAAGAGAAAAGCCGCCGACTGAGATTTCTTGGCCTAGCTGGTCACGAATATGCTCCTCTGTTGGCAGATCCTGACTAGGAGGCTTGCCCTCGTCAACATCTAAGGCATGTCGTTCAGGATGGAGACCGACTTTATTGAAGATTTGGAGAATAATAATCTGGCCGATATCGATCTGGTCTATAACGCGCTCGATTGCTAGCTCAAATGCTATTGATGGGAGGTCTTCGTCATCCTCGACTGAATGCGGCGCCACATCAACATTACTGCAAGTGCTAGAAAATGAGCGGTTGAAGTAAAGTAAGTCTGGGCCTTCGCCTATCTCCTCAGCTTCCTCTGAGTCCTGCATATAGCCCACTCGATAACTGTGCGATCGCAGCAGGACACAAAACCCAATATTCCTGATTCCACTATTGCGGGTGTACCGTGGAATTAGTGGAAGAGGATTCTCGACCCCTGACTGATGTTGCTGCTTGCGACGGGCAACTTCAATGCGGTTGTGCTCAATACAAGCGAATCCATCGGGCGGGCGGTATGAATAAATCTCGAACAAAGGCTTGACTTCGTCACTCCAAAACATCTGCATCAGGTACATTCGGAGCTCATAGTGGTCATCGTCCAGGGGAACAAGGCTGTAAACCTGAATGGGAACTTCCAGATCGGGGTCTGACTCGTATTCTGGCGAGAGGTACTGCTCGAGCACGACAGGATGACCCAGATGATCAGCGTAGGTGCGCACTTGCTTCCAATACATCTAATCATGGAATCTGGGCTTTGGGATAAATAACACTGGGTGAGAAAACAGGTTTGAAAAAGACTAGTGAAGTAAACGTGGGGAGCGACAGGCATACATGGACTGGAGGGGGAAGTGTGGCTACGTAAGCAGGGAGAATGCCGGAATGTGTGGAGCTTTGTTTTGTCATATGTTGTATTTAGTAACTCCTAGGAACTAAGAGAAGTCTTTTATCTAGAATAAGCTATATCATTGAATCTAAAGCCCGGCCAATATTGATAAGGTACCTAGAAGGATTCCTCAGAACATGCCGATGCTCCCAGGAGTAATTTCTATATTGATTATCTTTAATTTTTTTGTTTCTTTCTAGTCGATATTACAACTCAGGTATAAGGTCGAAGACAATAAAGTATTTTAGTTAAGCTGGATTAATTGCTGATAGGTTATTTACCCAGTATCCAATTAGAACAAAATGATTTACGTAGTCTATCTTTACACATCTCCTCATAAATTTCTCTGAAATCGAGCATGTATTAGAAGAACAGAGAATACTCCTAGGAGCGTTAAATCTCAATAGGTTCAACTGTTTATTAAAACGAAATTAATCAGGTACATTCTGTTTGTAAAGAGAAAGATCACCAGTTAGTGGCAACTTCACGAAGCTAATACTTGTTAAGCAGCCAAGCTAGCGTGTTGCGATTTAATAAGCCCTCTTACTCAGGCAACCTGAGTTGTAAAGGCGGCGAGGGGGTGAGCACTAGAAAGGAAAGAGAAGGCTCAAGAATTGCCAGACATTATTCGGTATATATGCATCGGCGCAAATTCTTTTCGAAATGGAAGATGGGCCCTTGGATCCTTATTTACATGCACCTGGGTATCACGGCTCAGCAATTACAGTTCGTTGGCACTTCTCGTGTCTATTTCTGCATAGAGAATGTCATGTCTGACACGATGACGGCGATTAGAGCAGCCTATGATGTTTTATTATTGACTGGTTTACAAAAGTCGGATGAAAGGAATGACAAAGGAACTTACCAAAGATAGATCAAAGTTTTCAGCCACGATTACATCCAGCGTTAATCGCTTGTACAGCTCCGTCTGTGCTGGTACGCTTCTGAGAAATCGACCAGTTGGGTCCTGACGCTTGTTTCTGTCGACGCTTTCTCGAATATGGACAACAATCCTATCACCCAGCGAGACTATCCAGTTACAAAATAATGCATTCGAGGATCGAATATGCAGCGTGACCATTGCCTCAGCTTCCCCCTTCACGTCTCGCGCTGCGGCATTGCGAAATGTCATGTCAAACCGATTGACCCAATAGGCATTCGTTCTCTGGGTAATTGCGATTTCTGAGGCTTTATCTCCGGCTTTGCTACTGCTATTACTACCTGGTAATCGAATAATCCAGGGTCCCCGCTTGCGCCACGCGGGTGCCCAGATCTTTTCACATTCGAATAATGGAAGCCCTGAAGCGTCACGGATATCTCTCACGCCCTTTTTATCGTACTTGGGGCCACTGGCGGTAATGAGCGTTGTGTCGTCGCTATCAAACTTGACAACATACTCATCGATGGCTTTCGCGTCGTACCGCGGCTGGAGATACAGCCGACGCTCGAACTCGCTGATGTGTTCCGGTCGCAATGCTACCTCGAATGGAGCAGCTTCGATTTTCCGATTAAAAGCCATAGTAATTAAGTGAAGGAACTGGCGAGGAACCACTAGATGGTATTCTGGGGCTGGTAGGGTTGCTCTTGTACATGGCAGAACTAAAATAATTTCGGGACAATTACGAGGGAATGGGGCGAAGTTCACAGCAAGAGGGCCTTCGGCCTTATGTATGTGAAGATCGGGGGCCAAATGAGATAAAATTAGGCCACGAGACACGATATTAGACCCACATTAAACTTCTCAGGTCAAATCGGGTCGATTTGATTCATTTTGCCGGAAGGGTTTACTTGAAGATACTAGTAGTGACGTCAGATAATTGACATGAGAAACAAAGTATTGGTGTTGCTTGAATAGAACTTGAAATCAAAGAAAATTCAAGATTATCTCCTGCTAGATTTTGATAAGAAATAAAATAATATATACTGAATGTATGTCAGACGAGAGACGGGCTAGAGAATATCGAAAAAAGGAAAATAGTAAAGAGAGATAGTATTGGTACAGATCGAAAATCAACAGACGTGAGAGGTCAGGTCGAAAACCAGAGAGAATATTAAGGAATGGCCATTCCAGCTGGTTCCTGGTCTGGTAACCAACAATCTCAGGTCGAGATCGAAGCTCTGTCTCTTCTCCTCTTGAATGAGAGCACAGCAGCCGCAGAATGTCGACACGCAGCAATCACCACAATAAGAGCCCTCAATGCCATATTGTTGCCGCACATCTCACCACGAGTAATGGTCTGCATGATCCACTGCACGGCACCGAAGCTGAGGAAATTCCATATGGCGCACTGTCAGGCAAAGTTAGCTTTATACTGTTGCTAAATTTTATTGAAAGCTTACGGAGCCGTTGACATAGCTAAAGTTTTGTAGCCTTGGATCTCTGATTCTCGCTTGCGTTTTGCCATATGTCAGGCAAGGTAGACAGCAGCTTGTTATACCTGGATCTTGTTAGACCAGCGCACTTGAGGTTCATGAGCTCGTAGAGACCCACAGAGTGTCCCTGAGGAACAACAGTCGAAAAGAGAATAGTTCCATTTCCGACTTTGCGTGCTATCGGAAAATTATATATAGTACTACTTATACTCTCATTGGCATAATGCTATTACCTAGTATGCTACCATATCACTCGCTTGCACATACTATGTTAGTAATGATCGTATATACCTACTAATAGTATGCTAGTATACTTACTCTATGTACTAAATTGAACTCAGGCTGCCTCGGCAGTCTCGGCGACCTCCGTGGAACTTCTGTGCCCCGCCAAATCGCGGATTCCTTTCCACTCCGACTTCTCCCCTCCACATTCCTCCAGTCCTCCAGTCCCCCAGTCCTCCTTGGATCCTCCAACTCGATGGCCCCCATCGAGGATACCTGCACCTCCTTGCGGGCGCAGATCTCCGCCACAGAAGCCCACCTCGCCGGGCTTAAACGCGACCTCGCCGACGCCGAGAAAGTCGCGCAGAGCACGCGCCCCACCAGCGATCATGAGAATGCGCCCAATGGCACTGACACCGACACCGGTCGGTGGCCACTACTCAAGGAGGAATATAAGCGATATGGTCGACAGATGATTGTATCTCAGCTTGGCTTGGAAGGTGAGAGACGGAGACGCGCTGCCCAGTGGATGGTGACGGATGACTGACACTGCGCTTCTGTGAGCAGGTCAACTCAAACTGCGATCTGCAAGGGTCCTCCTCGTGGGAGCTGGTGGTTTGGGATGCCCCGCTGCCCAATATCTCGCTGGTGCAGGCGTGGGCACCATTGGGCTGATTGACGGCGACACCGTCGAGAGTTCGAATCTTCATCGCCAGGTGCTTCACCGGACGAAGAATGTCGGGAAATACAAGGTGGATAGCGCCATTGAGGCACTGAGGGAGTGAGTGGGCGACCATCTTCCTGGTCGCATATCCCACGCCATACACCATATCTTCTAACACTTTTACTCTGCAATATAGTCTCAACCCGCATCCGACGTATATCCCCCATCGAACACACCTCACCCCCGCAGACGCCCCTGCGATCTTTGCCAACTATGACTACATCCTCGATTGCACCGATAATCCGGCGACGCGATACCTGATCTCCGACACGGCCGTGCTACTCGGCAAGACGCTGGTTTCCGCATCTGCGTTAAGAACCGAGGGCCAGTTGATGGTACTGAATAACCCGCCTCGACCACCAGGAGATCCCGAAGGAGGCCCATGTTATCGATGTGTCTTCCCTAAGCCACCGCCAGCGGACAGTGTTGTCAGTTGTGCTGACGGAGGAATCTTGGGACCCGTGGTCGGCACAATGGGAGTTCTACAAGCGTTGGAAGCCATCAAGGTGATCACGGCGCCATCCCCAGATAGCTCAAACTCGACACCAAAACGCGAATCGCCGTCGCTCCTGATCTTCTCCGCATATTCCAATCCTCAATTCCGCTCTATTCGCTTGCGCGCCCGCCGGGCCAACTGTGCTGTCTGCTCGGGCGATGCCTCGGTGACCTTGGACACGATCAAATCCGGATCCACCGACTATGTGTTCTTCTGCGGCTCAGCGAGTCTTCCATCTTTGCTGGCGCCCAGTGAACGTATCTCACCGGAGGCATACCGCGAAAAACACCCGCAGTCCACCAACGTGGATAAGTCCATTATGATTGATGTGCGCGACAAGGCACAGTTTGGTATTTGCAATTTGGAAAATAGCATCAATGTCCCCATCAGCAACATCCTTGCTTCACGGGCCAGGCCTGCGAGCTTGAACGAAGGACCCGGCAATACTTCCCAGCCTGAACTGCCCTCCTGGGTCCCTGCCGAGCTCGCCTCGTCTGAGTCCAAAGACCCGATTTATGTGGTGTGTCGGCTTGGCAATGACTCCCAAATTGCCGTTCAGAAGTTGAAGGAATTAGGACTGGACCAGAATGGACAGCGATACATTGGAGATATCCAAGGTGGATTTCGGGCATGGCGGGAGCAGGTAGACCCAGACTGGCCGGAGTACTGAAGCAGAAGATCTCAGTGAGACAGTTTCATGTAGCTTCACATTATCTAGATCGAGGGGAGATCTGCCTGTACCCCCACGACATGAGTCATTTTGCAGACCAGAAATCGGCCATGTGGGAACTCTGCAGAGCGTGGTAGCATTTCCAACCCCGGGTAAAAGTGGTAAAAGTGGTAGAGATCCACTCTCTGTCACTCCATTCCACTTTATTCCACTCAATCCCGCCATTCTAGCGCTTCGGCCTTCTCGGGACCTTTTCGGAGACCCGATCGGGCAAACGGGGTTACCGGGACGGGGTCAACGGGGTTAAGATGGTTACGATGTTAACCTGGTTGGGATGGTCAACATGAGGTCCAAGCCGAATATTCTGATTACCCGGAGTCCCCGAAAATACCCTGTCACTGCTATATCAGTAGATATCATTGAATATCATGGAATATTCGTGTATATTATTGGATATCAATGGATGACTGACAATTTTATACTTCTTCTCCTTCCCCGCAGGCCTTACATAAGGGTCCCCCCACCATTCGGACTGGTCTAGTGCTGGCGTGATTCCATAGCATCATTCGCCAATTCATTTCTTATTTATTCAGTTCCCCTCTTCCTCTTCTTCTTCTCCTTTACCTCCACAAGTCTCTCTTCAATTCAATCCCCCATTCCCAATACACTTCCCCCTTCAAAATGACCGACCTCCCCGAAATGCAGTACCGCTTCCTCGGCCGCACCGGCTTGAAAGTCTCGGTCATTTCACTTGGTAGCTGGCTCACATACGGTGGTCATGTTGGAAATGGTATGTCCGAGTCTCTTTCACCAAGTGGTGCCAAGCAGCCCTTGTTCACTGGCTCATTATCTCTTAGAAACCGCCTTCGACTGCGTTAAAGCTGCCTACGATGCGGGTGTCAACTTCTTCGACACTGCCGAGGTCTACTCCGGTGGACAGTCCGAGATCGTTCTAGGACAAGCCATTAAGAAGTTTGGCTGGAAGCAGAATGACCTGGTCATTTCTACTAAGGTAGACCACTCTCATTCAGAGCCATTGTCTTATCTGCAGCGACTGACCAACATTCCTAGATCTACTGGGGCAAGGCAAATGCCGCAAACCCCGCCAAACCTCTCAATAACAATGGCCTGTCCCGAAAGCACATTATCGAGGGCATGAACTTGTCTCTGCAGCGATTGGATCTACCCTATGTGGATATTGTCTACGCTCATCGCCCAGACCGCGACACCCCCATGGAAGAGATCGTTCGTGGATTCAACTACCTGATCAACAACGGCAAGGCGTTCTACTGGGGTACATCAGAATGGTCTGCCAGCGAGATCTCCGATGCCTGGCGCATCGCTGATCGACTGGGTCTCATTGGTCCCGTTGTTGAACAGCCACAGTATAACCTTCTGGTCCGCGAGCGCGTGGAGAAGGAGTACCGCTGGCTGTATGAGGCTCATGGGCTAGGCTTGACTACTTTCTCGCCGCTCAAGGGTGGTGTCTTGACGGGCAAGTATAATGATACTTCTGCGCCTCCGGCTGGTTCGAGACTTGCCGAGTCGGAGGACGGTTATGTGAAGAACCTGCGCACCACGGTTGGTGATGATACTTGGACGCGCCAGTTGAAGCAGGTGGCTGCGCTGAAACCCGTGGCCGATGAGCTGGGTGTGTCGACGGCTCAGCTGTCATTGGCGTGGATTCTGAAGAATCCCAATATCTCGTCTATGATTACTGGTGCTTCGCGCCCGGAGCAGGTGCTGGATAATGTTCGTGCTCTTGCGCTTGTGGATAAATTGACCGATGAGGTTATTGAGAAGATTGAAAATGCGGTGCAGAGTCAGCCGGCCGTTGAGGTCAGACGGTTTTAGATCTAGATCAGGCGCTGATTAAATACTAGCATGATGCGTGATGAATGAGAAATCAAAGCTTTAAAAATTTCCAAAAATTTCCAACAGCGATGAGGCAGCATAGTGGGATCACTCGAACTTGAACCCCTGATATCATTATCATGATAGCAAAGGTGGTCATGAGGCAGTGGTGTCCAAGTTTAGCATCCTATGTACTAGTCAGCAGTAATTCACTACTCAACACCGTGAATGCGATATTTGGCAATTGAGGATCCAGCATTCTTCGATAAGTTTAATTGATTTTTAAATAAAAACAAAATACTGTTCAAGTTGAACGTTGATTAAACAGTAGGTGCATCACATGACTCGTCACCGCATTCGAGAGTCTCCCCAGACTTTCGCGCATCTTCAATTTCAACTTCACCCTTCACCCTTCCAGGCCATTCTGGGATTCTCATGAATTGCTTGCGAATAACAGCTCGCTGCTTATCCACCATGGCATCTCCCATTCCCTCCTCCTCGCCCTTTACCCGCTCCGTCGTGGACTCCATGAGGAAGATGTACGTTGCCATTGGGTAGCTCGAGCTCTCCATGAAGCTTCTAACATTCAATTCTGACAGCTACCCCGAAGCGCTGGCGGATAAGAGTTTTGATAACACGGGATGTAAGTTATCCTGATCTGTGTGCAGGTAGAAGCTGTACGAGTAGCTTCCAGGGCCTACTTTGGTTCATACCATTATCTTCATTGCTAACATGCCACGACTTGAATAGTGCTTCTTGAAGCTCCCTTTGACCCATCACGCCGCCAGAAAAACTCGGTCCTCCTCGCCATCGACTTGACAACCGCCGTCGCCGATGAGGCGATCAAGCGTCGCGATTCAGCGATCGTAGCCTACCGTGAGACCATCCCTCTCTGCCTACGAAGCCCTCAAGACAAGCTGTTCAGGTCACTCACGCAAGCTTCATCTAGATCCGATCATCTTCCGCGGCCTGAAGGCTATCACGCTCGATGACACACAGCAACGATCACTCCTGCGATTGGCCCAACATGGAATCAGTGTCTACTCCCCGCATACCGCGGTTGATACTGTACCCGGAGGAATGGCCGATTGGCTTTGTGACGTGGTGACGGGTACTTTCCAACCCGTCGCAACTCAGACACATCCTGCTTCTCAGAGCTGCAATTCCAAGTTATATTCGGTGCCTACCTACCCTCAAGCGCAAGCTGTACCCACTGCAGCATCGGCGGACGCATCCCAGCAAATTCCCCATATCCGATCCACCATCCATCCATCTCCCGCAGCATCAATCCCGGAAGGATTTGAATCGGCTGGTGCGGGCCGTCTCGTCACATTCAACGAGGATCAACCTCTCACAACTCTGATTGACCACATTGGTCGCGGGGTCGGTCTTCCCGGGGGTATTCCCATTGCGATCCCGCAATCGCAGTCGATTGACAACATTCGCATCCGCACGGTCGGTATGTGCCCCGGTTCTGGATCAGGGGTCCTCATGCGTGGGAATGATATGCCGGATCTTCTACTTACTGGTGAGATGAGCCATCATGAGACGTTGGCTGCGACGGAGCGTGGATCGGTGGTAATCTCCTTGGCCCACTCCAACTCGGAGCGTGGCTACCTCCGGGCTGTCATGCAAACCCGATTGCTACAGGAACTTTCGCGACAATGGAAGTCCGACCGGGAGAGTGCCCTGCAGGCTCTTCACGATAGCGCGAAGCAGGGTGGATCAGCTCTATCCTCTTGCGCCGAGGTTTACCAGGATGGCGGCGTGGAGGTATCCGTTAGTGAGGCCGACCGTGATCCCTATGGAATTATGGTGTGGCGGGGATAGGATAAGGGGGAAATAATGGAAGAATACTAGAATACTGTATTCAAATATAACTTTGGAAAAAAATCCCTCTTACTAAATCCGCGTGGTTCAGGATTCACGTGGGGCCGCAACGCCATCGCGGGGCAGATTTTTGATCGCAACTTGAGAACTTGAACTTCGTTGGATTTCATGCGTTGGTCGCCCACGTTTCTTTCCTTCTCCAAACCCTTTCGTCGCATCGAGTCACCGGCACAATTCGCGCGCAGAATGACTGCTCTTCCTTCTACATATGACGGTTTGTTTTTCCCTACATGCAGCGATGACATTGCCCCTCCCCTCCGAGATGTGACTGTCGAAGCTGACCACTTCCATTCTCTCCAGGGCCTGTCCCAATTGCTGTCATTGGCGGCACTGGACTTCGTGAGCTACCTGGTTTCACTCAGGTGGCCTCTCTGTCCATCAGCACTCCCTGGGGTGAACCCTCCTCGCCCATCACCATCCTGCATCACCAGTGCAAGCACAATGACAAGACTGTCGCCGTGGCCTTCCTGAGCCGTCACGGTGCTCACCACCAGATCGCCCCCCATGAAGTCCCCGCCCGCGCCAACATCGCTGCTCTGCGCTCCATCGGTGTCCGCAGCATCATCGCCTTCTCCGCCGTCGGCAGTCTCCAAGAGGCTATCAAGCCCCGCGACTTTGTGATCCCCGATCAGATCATCGACCGTACCAAGGGTGTCCGGCCCTGGACTTACTTCGAGGGTGGAATTGTTGCCCACGTTCCCTTCGGTGATCCCTTTGATGAGGGTATTGCCAAGATTGTGCGTGAGTGTGGACACAGTTTGGAGGGAGATGGGGTTGTCCTACACGACCGTGGTACCGTTGTCTGCATGGGTAAGTTTTGACCTTTTTCTGACTCCGCCACCATCATGCGATTGACATGGAATCATGCCGTAAATATATGCTGACCTTCCCGCGTTTGCCTGATCCAGAGGGCCCGCAGTTCTCCACTCGTGCTGAGAGCAACATGTACCGCGCCTGGGGCGGTAGCGTGATCAACATGTCCGTTCTCCCCGAGGCCAAGCTGGCCCGCGAGGCCGAGATTGCCTACCAGATGATCTGTATGTCGACCGACTATGACTGCTGGCATGACTCGGCCGATGTCACCGTGGAGATGGTGATGGGTAACATGAAGGCGAACGCCGAGAATGCTCGTCGTTTCGTTACCGCCGTCCTGGATGCTCTCGCTGGACAGGAGCACACCGAGTTGGTTCAAGCCAAGCACCTTGCTGGGTCAATTAAGTTTGGCGTGAGCACACCACAGCCGCACTGGAGCCCTGAAGCCAAGAAGAAGCTGGACTGGCTGTTCCCAGGATACTTTTGAGTTCTAGTGGAGTATACAGGCCCCTCTCTATAGACTCTGTAGATACTAGCAGCATTGTATTACGGAATAGAATCAACTTAAGACGCTTTGACCGGGGGATTTAGTTTCCTAATTCCCCTCTTTCTCCTCTTTTGTCGTTCTTTTCTCTTCTAGATCATCTAGATAATCTCTTGCCCCCCATCTAATCCCCATCTCTTCAACCAATGAGTTTGTCGCCATTTGATGATCTTCTGCAAACAGCGCAAACCCGCCGGACGTTAAAGTCGTGCATCTCCCCACTTCACCGGATGATCCTACTTAGTCTTCCATTCTTCCATTCTTCCATTTACACTTTCTCTTCTTACATCTATTCTACACTTATTCTACCCTTACTTGTTCGTTCTATAATCCACAGCTGAAATAGGTCCTCCATCATGCGGAACAACACCTGCTATCTCCCAAATGGCCTCACTTTCACCGTCTCGCCAGTCTTTGGTGGGGTCACCTTCAAGTCCAATGATATGGGAGCCACTCATTCGACTTTCCCTCCTGGTTGGACTGTCATTATTCACAGTGAAAAAGTGTTGGGTGTCTCTCCGGAACAGACGGGACAAGGATCAGAAGGGTCAGAGAATAGACATCCCACCGATGACCAGAATGATGACGATGACGACAACAAGACCATCCGATTTACAACCCCCACTTTGAATCGAGATTGTATCTACATCTCTTATATTGTCAATCCACCCTCCAGCGAGTTCAAGCCAGTCACTTCTCCCACCCGCCAAATTGCAATGATGCTCTGGGCGACACTCTGGTGGTACTTCCATGAACCCAAGCCAGATCCTCATCTTCAAACGGCGACCTCCAGCTCGACCCCTCATGCTGGGCAGCCAAAGGGTGATTGGCGCGTCAATATTCGACGCGAGGGTATTTTCAAGGGCCGCAACCTTTTGCAGAAGCTCGAGCGTATGGGCATTGTTACAAATGAAGACTCGTCCGTCGGATTCCAACCCGTTGAGACACGCGACTCTGCTAGCTGGTCGAAGATGTTCGTGAGCCAACGGACATTCTGGCAACTTGATCCGCGACTCTTCTTATTCACTCCGACTCCCCGTGGTTCCCCGCCATCCCCTTCTTTGACACCTTTCCAATCACGACCGGCTTCTCCACTGCGGGATTCCCTACCCCCGACCTCATTACCCCCCACTGAAGCCGCGTTTGGTACAGGCAATGCAGAGGTTTTCACTTCGGCTGGTCCTTTTACATCAGCTAGTCACTTGCCAACTTATTACCCACCGGCACCGACTCAGTATACTTTTACCAACGGGGTGCGCCATCCTATCCGTCCTAAGCCACCCCACCAAGGAGATGTTTTCTATGTTCGCTACATCCCTAGCGTGGAACAATACCTCTCCTTGCGCATTCCTTTCCTTCCAGCTACCAAGCCGACTCCAAGTGACAGTCGGCCCACAACCCCAACGAGACCAGTCAGTGCTCAAGTCACCTGCGTGAAACAACACCTCTCCCAGAATTTGTCACCAGATCTTGACACTCTGCACCGATGGATGAACGACCCTCGCGTGGAGGCTATGTGGGGGGTGGGTGGACCAAAGCCCGTCCAAGAAAAGTTTCTCCTAGACAATTTGTCCAGTCGCCACAGCTTCCCTGTCATTGGATGCTGGGACGGAAAGCCTTTCGGGTACTTTGAAATTTACTGGGTCAAGGAAGATCCCCTTGGTAGACTTCTGGATCGAGTTGATAACTACGACCGGGGTATTCATGTTCTTGTTGGCGAACAGGAATTCCGTGGCGCCCACCGCGTTATTCTCTGGCTCACTGCTTTGGTACACCATTGCTTCTTGGCTGATATGCGCACTGAGGCGGTCGTTCTTGAACCGCGCGTTGATAATCTCAAACTCATCAATTATTTGCAACAGGTCGGATTTTATAAAGAGGGGGAAGTAAGTTTCCCGCACAAGCAATCCGCTGTGATGAAGATCAAGCGCGAATACTGGGATGCGCCCGCCATTTGAGGGCTTGGGAAACCCGTCCCAATCTACGAGATTATGACGACTCATGATTCATGAACCATTTGCATATTTGATTCTTCATTGTTGTGCTTGTTCGATCTGTCTATCTTTGCTTTGCTTGAAATGTTGCATGGTGGTCGTTTTCTAGATTTTGTTTCTGAGATCTCTACCTTGGGGATGAAATTAGTATACATCTAATTTCTCAATAATCAGTCGTTATACCCGCTTCACAGTCACATCATTCCGCGATCGTAATTACTGATGAATCACGCAAACTCAGGCTTAACATAGATCGCTCCATACGCCAATGCTACACCTGGGAAGAGAAGTAACTTTGGCAACCCCTCCACTTTCTGAATCAAAGAATAGCAGTCGACAGTGAAATCCGAGCAATGCCATTGTCTCGAGGATGTATCCACCTTGGCAGCCCTTTGTTTCTCAAAGCACACCTGGGCATGAATGGAGCTTTGTCTCCTACTACGTCCCTTCTTTCACTCGTAGAATATATTGTCGAGAACCAAGCCTTGAAAGTCTTGATAAGCCCAATTCAGCTCCCTGGGTATATAAGTACGGTATCAGTATAGTCATTCAAAATTCATACTACACCATCCTCTCTCAGTCAGAGCAGTGAGACTTATTCGCACACTTCACAACCTATTCAATTATTCACCATGGCCAGGCCTGAGAGATTTAGAAGAGAATGGCTTGATCTGGGTATGCAGGATAGCACTTTAGCTGCCAAGAATATAGTTCTAGACGTTCTGAAAGAAATCAATGGCGAGATTACCCAACATGACATGAACGTGAGAGCTGCTAAGACGCGCGCACTAATAAAGCAAAGAATCCAAGATGCACTTTATAGAATGCCAGCTCCAATTCAGAACATGAATACTGATGCCGCTGTTACTAGAATCAATAATTTGCTTAGAGCCTACCGAGTTTGCTTGCACTCACAAGGAGGTACGCATCTCATGCCAGGACATCTTTGGCGACCACCCACTAGTCCCATGTCAGCACCTCCTGGACCAGACCCTCCAGCAGGAATAGCATTGGCTTCTCAAGCTCTTCCACTGCGTCCTCCTGGGCCATCGCAAGGGGCACATATTATCGAAACTATAGCTGGTATTGGACCACCAGAGTCACGCTCGGTCCTCAATGCAGCCCCCGGACCGGTGGCTTCTGGAGAGATTTCACCACCGGATGGGTTTCAACCAGGAACGCCCGGTCCATTACTTGGGGAACGTAGTATCCTACAGGCTTCGGATCCGAAATCCCCTGTGCTTTTAGCGATTGATGAGGCGCTGACTAGGTCAGGGCTGCTGGGAGTGTTTCAGCTGGAATCCACCTCTCAGCAACCAGAGGCGGGACCATTGATAGGATCACCTATTCTCGGTGTTCTAGTTCCGGGCGGAGATGAGACATCAGGACTGTTCGTAACTCCGGACCGAGAGGAGATGTTCGCACCGCCAGGGTCAAAGCTGTTTGGAACGATACAACCACCTCCTAATTACCGGCCAACTTCGGGGCCCATAGAGGGAGGCCAAATCATGGAAACCTTTTCAATAAATCTGAAAACCATCTCGAACCCGCAATCTGTCAATCCTGACGTGTTGGAGTCACTTATGCTGCAACAGCGACCAGAGCACAAATGGGGACATCTTTCACCTTTCTGGAGCGAGGCCTTGAAGTCTCTGAAACTGGAAAATGCACAAGGCTTAATCGATTTCTGGGTCGAAGAGCAGGAAAGAAGATTAGCACGCTTCGTCGTGCATACAACCAGGATTCGGAATCACATTGTGAATAATCCGGACACTCATGATGCGATGATGGCTCTTGGGCTTCAGAATGAGAGGTTTGAAATTGTGGCAGGGTGGAGAACTTGGCTCACAGATGCAAAGACGTGGTATGTAATTGAATGGCACAAATTAAAATGGACCCCCGACGAGATTCAGGAAAATACTCGAGACGGACATTGCAGACGAATTGTCTTCGAAGAGCAGCTAAACCAAAGAGCTAGGTTACAGAGACGGGAGGCTAAGCTGATCGGTAGGTCTGATTGGATTGAGCACTTACATGATAAACTACCTTCGCGTGATGCTTGGGGGCTCTTGTGTGAATGGAATGAAAATGGATTCGATTTCAGCAGTCCGCTCACTGTGTTCAATATTCCGATGGACATTGTACGTGCCTCTGACTCTGCCCTGTTGTGTACTAACTACCTTGGCCAGATGCTTAGTGACTCGACCGATCCCCTTCAACTGAGCCCGAACGATATGTGGCTTAATACCGCGTATCTCAGTATCGAGAGGCTCCAGGAATGCCTGCATGCACAGGGTCATTTCCAACCAGGTCAAACGCTTTGGTGGAGACCTGGGATCCTGGCAAGCAATGATCTGTTGTTTATAGATGGTCAGACTCGGCTGGATGATTCAAATGCCTTTGTTATGGCAGTTTCAAGGAGTTTAAGTGGGCCCTGGGCGAGCTTCGCGGGATCCAGGCCAAAGGTGGGTCGTCATGGGCCTTTCGATGAAAGTGTGTCCCCTCGCGTTACTATCATTGTTCGGGACTATTAGGCAGGTGAGGGGCTGACAGAGAATAAGGAAAGTATGGAACGCGCTTTGTTCATGGGGGTTATGAATATAACAGAGGGTTCAAGTTGAGGCGCAGTTTGCTAACAAGTTGAGAATAAAGGTTACTCTCGAATTTCAAGGTCTCAAATATTTCGAAGAAGATCAAGCAGTAGATCAGTAGATAAGTCAAGCGAGAATGTAGTATGGTTCAGCTCGACCGTTTCGGGAATGAGATGCGGAGATAATGTAATAACCTTGGAAAGTAGCACCACTAGCGCCCGGCCCTGATCTACAGCGTCTATCAGTATGATCTGGGAAACCCTAACTTAGCATTTCAAAATGAATACTAAATAGGAGCAGGCATTTGTTTAGCTAGTGAAGCTATAAGTTGGTAAGGATCAATTGATCAGCGCCTAATGCCGGATAATAGCTTCGATTTAGCGAACCCTTATATCGGGACTCACATGATTATATTGACAGAATCATATTGCTGCTAGTATTGTTGTGCAATAAATGCCTTGATTCCTCTGCTTGATAAACATAAGATAGGATTTGGTGGTTGATGCGAACCATAGAAAGTCCGGGTGGCGGCGACGGCAGAGCCATGGAGTACACTGTAGGCCGAGCATAGGCCGAGCATAGGCTAAATGCAGCCGGAAGTCGTCCGCAATTAGCGCTGGGATTAGCGCGGGAGAAGGAGGCCCCCCACTTCACATGCCGGCAGTTGTACACAGCGATGCCTCAAAGGGGAAGGTGATTCCACTAATGCGACTGTGACTGGTGGTCGGGGCCGACTGGTTATTGGGGTCGCCCGACGCCGGAGTCCAGTCACAGTCAAGAGTTCGGAGTAATGACAGTTGAGATTACAATTATTGAGAAAACAAGTGCATACATGAGTTCCAGTCATAAGAAGGATAAATAGCATGGCACATGCTGATTACTGGGTGCTGTGCTGGCATGGGAGTTATGAATGTGAACATGAACGTGAACGTGAATGCACATCCCTGCCATACTGGGTATGCAGGATGTTCGACAGGGCGACGGGGTCACAAAGAGGGCCTCTCGTCCAGAGTACTCGTACTCGTAGATACTCGATAGATACTGTACGAGTGTTGTGTCGTCAAAGTGAGCATCGGCAAGGTTTGTTGGGGACGCATGTGATGCCCGATTAGTCATCCACTTTTTTCACGTGCAACTCGGCTTCACCTTCTCTTGTCGCCTTCGCCTTCGCCTTCACTCAACGTGAGTGGCTGCTTCGACTCTTGCACATCCGGCGTATTCGTTTGTCGGCATTTCTACGCCGTACGATTACACGGTTCTCATCTTCTCCGGCGGGCCCCTCCACTCCGATTTTCAACTAGCCGCTACGATCTTCATCCCCATCCCCATCCCCAACCCGAAAGCCTCACCCTAAGCCTGGCGCCCACTTATATCCTTCCATCTCCACCCCAGCATGCCCCCGCCGTGATGGACCTTGAAAAGCAGCCCTCCGAGGATCGCGATCGGTCTCACCGAGCTACCAGCGTACTGTCCATGGACGACCTCGAGGCTGCCCAAGCCCTAGAAGGCCTTCGCGCCGACTTTGGTCACTCTCACCATTCCCCCCGAGCTCCACGACAACCTCTTCCCACATCTCCCGACCCTCCATCAGCAGAGCCACTTCTTTCCCTCCTCACTTCCTCTCATCCCCTCATCTCCTCCGCCATCAACGGCTCTGTATCGGCCTACACCTCCTCCAAGTCTTACTCCGCCCGGTTCAAGTCCAGCGCCGAGTTTATCGAGCGCAATATCGGTTCTCCTGTCGCAAATACCGTTGGAACGGTTGGTCGAAAGACTGGCGTCGAAAGTGGTTTGCGCTGGGCGCTCCAACGACGGGATTCTGGCAACGAGTCAAAGCATACTAGCAAGCGGCGCAAAGTGAATGGCGAAGCCGTACCGACCACCATGGATATAGAAAAGGGATTGGACGAAGTGGCTATTCAGTCGCGGACGCGAAGCTCTTCGGATATCTCTATGGCTGATACCCTTCCACCTTACGATGAGATGAAATCCCCCCACTACGAAGAGAAGCCTGGACGACAGAACCCCACCTGGCAGAGTCGGCTGGTCATTTCGACTTCTGGCCTGGGTGTGGCAATGAGCGAGGAGTCTCTCCGGAGTTTGCAGTATTGTTTGACATGGCTGCGCTGGGCGAACGGTCGACTTGGTCGCTCTATCGTCGCTCTCCAAAATGCGATGACCGAGTGGGAGGCTCATAAGGCGAGGTTGAAGGAGGAGGCTGAGGCTGGCCGTGCCAATAGCCCCGAGAACACTTCTCTCCTCAAGCAGCGCATTCAGGCTGTCAGGGAAGACGTTCTTTCCACCCTCAAGCAAGTTGTCGACGTCGTCTCCAAGTATGCCGGAGGCGCTTTGCCTGAGAATGCGCGTCACCTCGTCCGACGACACTTAACCTCTCTGCCTCACCGATTCCAGATGGCCAGCACATCGCAGCCCCCTGCCGACTCTCCTGCCGCTTCGTCCGAGGCCACTGTCGGTGCTCATCGCATTTTGGTATTGGCAAATGAAGGGCTTGATATTCTAGGCCAAGTCAGTGGTGTGGTCAACGACACCCTCGTCAGTGCTGAGCACTGGTGTGATCGTCTTGGACGGAAACGACCCGAACACAAATCCGCACCGGATGTGGAAAACCAGAGCCAAGCTCCCACCCCAAACTCTCAACAATATGGGCTGGACATTAAGGAGCCCATCATCTCCGAGGGTGTTTCCCAGGATGATGTACCAATCAGCGGGACCGAGAAGACGTAAAGACGTCTTCGAAAGCTTTGTCTTTCTTTTCATGTTTCATTTTATTTTCTTGATATTAGGCCTGTGACGTGTCCTTATGATTGATATCCACTACTTGTTCTTCACTCTTTTTTAGCCCCCGGAAAATCGCAATCAATCTGAATATTTTCGAAGAGTCGGAGGGCATCAGTATTGACACGAATTGTAAAGCAGCCTAGATGGGCATCATCCCAGGTGACAGAAGCAGGATGGATCCAAGTTGCCGCACGCGGAGATGTAACACTCCCATTCTTGCCGGTTCTAACAGTACCGCTGGCAAAACAACCTGCAGAGCCCAGGGGAGGAGAATTTTGAATGCGGTGTATTGTTACATATCCTCTGGGATCTTAGATGTATGGAATACTAGGCAGCCCGCCAAAAGCTGACAAACCAACAACCAACGGCAAGGTGCTAATAGATAATGTACAAAAATGGCCTGATCTCTACTCTCAGCGGCTCAGGTTCTTCAGCCACCTCGAATCACGGGCTCTCTGTGCCCGCTCAGCCCTACGCTTTTGACCGAGGGTCCAACCACAGCCGGCGCCAGCGAGGTATCCGCCCAAATGAGCAGCATGGTCCATTTTGGTGAGTCGGGAGAGAGGCCAGACCGTCAAGAAACGAGCAGGCGCTACCATGCTGAGGACTTCGGTTCCGATCAGACATGCCAGTAAGATCCAGCCCTGGGTGTAAATGTTCTCTCGGAGATCGTGGGGAAGGATCCACATGGTGATTTTGTCACTGGTCGATGTGTCAGTGTAGTCCGAACAGGATATTGGGGACGGCGAGAACATACTCATAGTGATACAGACACCAAGCGGCAACAATGCCGCTAGTGGCAGCACTCGCGCCAAGGGAGGTAAGGCCCAAAGTGCCGAGGAGAACATTACGGGACAGCGATACCAAGGAGCCAACGACACCAGAGCCGAAGTAGATGGCCAAGAAGTTTCCTCGGCCGAGCTCATCATGGACTGAGATATAGTTAGTAATGAGGACTGGTAGTCATGATAGAAGAAACCGCATACCTCTAGTGCCCATAAGGCCCAGAACCATCATGTTAGTGGCGAGATGTCTCCAGGTTTGATGGCTGAAAGTGCTGCCAAGCATGCTCGGCGCGCTTGGGTAGAAAGGAACGATGACAAAATAGCGGTTGAGAAGTCTCCATGAGGGTGGGATGAACTTCCACATTAATGTGACCGCTACATTGGCGCCAATGATAGCTCCGACAGTTGCAGCAGCAGGGGGGACGGTGGGCCAAAGGCGATCCTTGCGCGCAGGGGATTCATAGTTCTGAGCGAAGTAGTAGCATAGACCAACTGCGAGGAGAGTGAAGAGAGCAGGTGCGAGAAGACGCTGGGTCTATGAGAAAGAATTTCGCTGTCAGTACTAGATTTCCAGCGACCATAATAGAATCCTTACTGTAGTTAAATCCACAGCATCTGGTGATTCATGGGTTCCGGCAATGTGATGCTTTTGAATCCAGGCCAGATAGGGCCTTTCATTAGGGTCCGCACGAGGACGAGCTGTGACGGTTGTTAACCATGGGGTGGTTGGCATAGGTAGATGGGAACACCATACGCACCCTCTGTTAGAGCAGCTTCTTGATACTGCTGCAAGGCTGTGTCCCCTTTGAATTGACGGCGCAAACGCTCCTGCTCCTCATTCTCCCCCTGCAGCCATTCCTGGCGCTTCCGTTCCTTCTCCGCCAATAATCGCTTTTCATTCATCTCACGTGCCTCCTTGAGTACACTTTTGCCGTAGACCGAATTCTCCTCGCCTAGTTCATTCTCGTAGGACCCGCTCTGGGGCTTGTAAAGACCAAGTTCCTCAGCACGGCGAAGTAGCTTTTCTTCCGCTTGGCGTTCTTCCTTTTCAATGCGGGCGAGGATGGCGGCATCCTCGTTCATCGGATGATTCTCGCGGAGCCATTGGAGAGCGCTGTCGAGTTGGGATTGGTTGACGGCGCGGACGATGTCGGCGGGGAGATCCAAGTCCAATGTACCATCCAGGCGTTGAGTCTGCAGGGCACTGAGTGCCTTATTTCCCAGCTTCGCGGAAACCCCCGGGCCAAAAATCCAGTTAATCTCGGCTTCAGTCAAATTGCGGCCCCCCGGCAGACCTCCGGACTTTTTTTGCGGGTGTTTTGCGGCACCGGTTGTTCTCTTTGACCGAGTGAAGATGGGTGTGATAGAATTCAAAGGAGAGGTGGAGGCGGGGATCTGTCGATATTGAGGTCGCGACGAGGAATTGAACGAGTTCAATGGACGGTGGAAGGAGGAGGTAGACCGAGGGAAAGTTGAGATGCGGAGATGACGAAAGGCCGCCTGGGAGCTTTGGGTGGACAAAGAATTGGATGGACGGAGCCCCGAGCAGGGGATCCTCCATGCGATCGGAACCGCATAGCTCATTCTGAGCGATCGGTGGTTAGTGGAGAAGGATTGCAGGTGGAAGTGTGTGTTGTCAGGGCATTGATGGGATGGGATGAGGTGATATGAGGACCTTCGCGGTTGATGTTGCGGAGGATCACCTGACTGTCACAGCTGTACTTAGGTCTTCACTATAGTGTATAAAATAGTTATAGAATTATAATAAACTGCCCTATCCTATCCTATTATATGAAATCACATAGTTCAGTATTTCACATATTCCCAGCCTAAATCTACTATCTTCACCATTGCGTACTCGTAGTGAATACTAGAAAATGAGCATCGGCGGACTCCGCCAGTTTGCTGGTGAAAGGTATTGGTAATGGTAATACGGTAATCAATGCGGGGCATACTCTCTCCTCCTCCTCCTCCTCCCTCCAACTGTCTTTCTCTTCTCTTCTTCTCTTCCTCTGCAAGCCAATCCCTTCATACTCCCAATCATACACAATGACTACTCTCAAGGCTGGCGACGCTTTCCCCGGTGACGTGGTGTTCAAGTAAGCTCGAGTCCGGATCTAAAGAGCCAAGCATTGGAGCTCCATTAGGGACTCTCCGCGCCATTCCATCCCAATGCCCATGCTAATGACTGTTGCAGGTATATCCCGTGGACCGAGGAAAGTGATGATATCACTTCCTGTGGCATTCCCATTAACTACAATGCATCCAAGGAGTGGGCCAACAAGAAGGTTGTCCTATTCTCCGTGCCCGGTATGCTATGAATACAACACAAACCCAGCGCAAGTATTTCGCGACTAATGCAATCAATCAATCAAGGCGCCTTCACCCCCACTTGCTCCGTCAACCACATGCCGGGCTACATCCAGAACCTGCCTAAGCTCCGCGAGAAGGGAGTCGACATTGTCGCCGTGCTCGCCTTCAACGATCCGTTTGTCATGAGCGCCTGGGGCAAGGCCAACCAAGTCCAGAACAACGAAATTGTGAGTATCAATTTTTATCACTACAATTCCGGCTCTTTGTCTACCTCTCTTCTCCTTTTGTCGATCTATACTGACTCTATCTCCTTCCACAGCTCTTCTTGTCGGACCCCGATGCCAAGTTCTCCAAGAGCATTGGTTGGGCCGACAATGCTTCCGGTCGCACCGGTCGCTATGCCATTGTTGTTGACCACGGAAAGGTCCGATATGCCGATATTGAGACCGAGAAGGGTGCTGTCAAGGTATGTCACCCCACTCTACTCTGCCTCTACTACCTAGGATGGCCTGCTAACCTGAATCCCAGAAATCGAGCGCCGACACCGTTCTGGCGTCACTGTAAATTTAGAAAGTGCGGTGAAAACCAGTACGAATACTCGTGTTGAATTCCAAAATCCAATCTGCCCAATAGAATTCAGACCGAATTGCGTGCTGTCACCTTGCAGCCGAGGTACACCGCATAGTGTACTGTAGGTATTGTACTGTAGGCTAAGAGTTGAGTAGCCACCGGTACACTGATTGATTAATGAATCAATCCATGCTATATGACGATTCAAATCCATGTTATCCTACTCGTATATAAATACTCCAATTGTTGATATTCACCACTTTGATACTCGGGGTCACCTGACTTTCTCCGCCTCCGCATTTTGTCGTCGCGGGGAATCGGAATCTCCCCTTGCTTCTCCTCCCACCACCACCTCTCACCCCTCCGATCCTCGTCGATCTTTCCAATCTCGCCCGCCGAAATGCGACCGGCCTTCCACCATCTCTTCCTCCTCCTCTGTCTTCTTTCCCCTGTACTCGCAGTCGGCCCATCCTGTCTAAAAGTCGTCACTGCACTCGTTGGCAGACCCAGCCATATTTTCAACAAGTTCCAGACCGAGATTTGTGACCGAGGATGCCAGCCTACGATCCCTCATTGGGACCTTTGGACCCGCAATAACTCTTTCGTTCCTGCCGTCCAAAGCCTGATGAAGCGCATGAATGTCCCCCACCAGGAAGCGGCTCTACTGAAAATGGGCGACGACGTGGCTGTTATCATTAAGCGTCGCTGTGAACCGCTGCTGCATGGCCGCCATATTTGCTCCGATCCCAACACTCTGGCCGACTTTGGAAATTGCTTCAAGCGCAACTTCCTACAGGCATCGATCAAACACCTTCCGGTCCTGCTCCCCATGGCGTCGGAGCAGGCTTGCCGTGAGCAGCACAAGTTTCTCCAACAAGATGAGCTCTGGGAAGAAACCATCCCCCAGAATATGCGGGATTATGCCAGTGTTTGCGACAAACTCAGTCCCCCTGAGCATGAGGAATTATGATAGAATCTCTGATCTACTTTTGCATGTATATGTGCTGTGCTCCACACGATCATTCTTATAGATACCCAACTATAGCCTAATCATTATTTATGCATATATACTAATACCATGCGTGCCAACGCGCAAGTCACCCCAGATGTGCACCTGTCTCCTGCATCCTAGTTACTCGATCTCCTGAATTTTCTGGGTTGAGCCGAGGCCAGAGTAACACGGGGGTCAACAACCAGCCAGTAAGAAACACACATGGAGAGACAAACTCTCTCCGATCCATCACACAGGTAGCTTTTGAATAATTTTCTAAGTAACAATGAATCTTCAATGTCAAAGAGAAAGACGTAACAATAAAGATTGTTTCTCTCTAGTCCTCTTTATCCTTTCATAGTACAAAGAGCTTGAGAGGTGGGTTTTTTGGAAACAAAGTGTTAGGCTTTCAGATGAATACCAGTAGTGAATGCCAGTGGCAACTCGGAGACCGTTAACTCATTCTGAGACGATAGTATATATAGTACCAGGTAATGGGCACTCATAAACGAACTTGAAGCAGATATATCGCCCAGGCTTCCATCTGCCCTCAGCCCTCCTGAGAGAGTCCAATTTGAGTACCTGCCCACACACCCCAGTCAACTCACGGACTTGAATATGACAACCGAGCGCCGGACATCGAAAATCATGCATAATACTGGTAGTACGAGTATATTGTACGCTAACCAACCCGTCGAAAGCGAGGCTGCCGATCATCTCGAGACCCCCCAGCCAACAATTACCGACGACGATCCGTCCAGCACCATCTCGCTTTCAAGTTTGAAGCAAGGACTTGACGATATCCACAAAGATACCAAGGCGCTATTCGAGGAGCACATGCAACTTGCATCGATCCCGTTCCCGGCGCAATATTTGGATACATTGAGGACAAATGCGGACCTTTCATGGTCATTTGTTTTCATCATCGAGCATTTACAACATCATCACTACGGAAGAGCAAGAGTGGAAATCCAGCGTGCGATGACTCTTGCTCATGAGGTTGATGATAAGCACAGCATTGCGAGGTGTCACTACTGGCTCGGTCGAATTGCTCTCCAGCGAGGACGATTTAACAAGGCCTATGCTTACTTTGATAAGGCGAAGCCAGATCTCAATGGCCGAGTGTCATCCGAAGGAGAGACTGCGGACTTCTACCTAATGGTTTGCACTCCAGGTATGAGCCCCCAGTATAGAACTCAACTGCTGCGTGAATACAGCCAGTCTGTGACGAAAAGGTATCTCAATCTGGATGACGAAACTTCAAGCAGCCCCTTTGACCGTCGAAACCAGAATCCGCGAAAGCGCAAGCGCGAGCTGCACGATATCACAATCGCGCTTCGTCCAGCCGACCTTTCTAGCTCACATCATAGGCGCTCTCTAAACCGACCAATGGCCCAAAATCGTTCGTTAGCACGGAAGGTAGTTTGGATGATACCTAACACTGAGGATCTTGAAGTAAATCGGAATCAAGAGCCAGATATGTCGAACATTTCTGATGGGAAGACCGTACCTGTGATCGAGAGTAGAGAAACATCCACGGGCACAACACAAATGAATTTTCCTATACTTGCAACAGGACGAAGACACTTTACATTCCGTTGTTACCCTGTCGGCCTATCGGGATCCAGAGCGCGTCATATGAATATATTCTCTCGGCAGCCTGGAGAGCCAGCCTTGTCGATTGAGGAGGGACAGAAGCTGCAAGCGGCCATGAAAACGCAAAAGATAACCATGGCATATCTCGAGCGTGAGAGAGACTTCCTGGCCGGGCGGACCACGTTTCGCACCCTACAAGAGGCTCCACCTGCCGATGATAGTACAGATTCGGATTTAATGAGTTGGGGGACTGATGTCGAGATTGTTGTGGAGGTGGAGTAGGCCCTGTAATTGGCCATCAAGTTAATTGTCATCCAGTCGTCCCGAGTTATATATAAGCCTTGGAAGTTTGTCTTCAGGAACCTTGGAACTTGAATGAATCGTTGGGAATATACTCTTTGTAGTATCAAAGGTTTCCCCAGTAGCTATCGTAAAAGATCGCAATATGACCTCGTAGGAGTTCTTGACTGGGCTATCCCCCTGTTGGCACTATCTGTAAATGATCATTCCAAGGTTGTCAATTGTATGTCTCTATAAACATTTTCTTAGGACATCAGCGAAAGACGTATGTTTGAGTGGGAAAATGTCATGACAGTGGGGATTTCATTAAATCAAATATGCGCTAATTAAACAACGCTCGTGCAGTAACTCTATACGATGGATCACACTGAAATGTGAGAATTATCTTCTAGAGTTTCGCCGTGGGTTGCAGCAGATGCTTCATCTCGGCGTTCGGATATTCAACATTTTGTGAAGAATCAGGACGCTGTCTATCCCAAGCCCACTTCTCTACCAATTCGGACTCCAGCTCACCCTCGATCATCTGCGTGATGTACTTTCCAAGCACAGGGAAGAACTTATATCCATGAAATGAGCCGCAGGTCGCGACATAAAGACCCTTGGAAGCAGAGTGGGGTGAAATGATGAAATCGGAAGAAGTGGTGAAAGCATCCCTATTAATGTTAAAATTCATTCGCTATGACTGAGGGGATCAATAGGGTACAAACCAGCAGATTCGGTGTTTCGTCATATTCCAATCCGCACTCTTAGGTCCATACCACAAGTTTCGAGACTCGACAATATCCTGCTTCAAAGGTCCGGGGACCTTCCACTGGTTGTAATCATGTGTGGGCGGAGGGGACGAAATGTATCGACCGGGCAGAACCTCTCGAGTGTTTGTGAAGATCTTCGATCCCCACCATTTCATCTCTCCATCTTTGGTCGGTGGAATGCTGCCAATAAAAGGCTTGCCTATGATGACATTAGAAACTTCTATTCAATGATTATGGGTCATTGTATAGGACTTACCCTCATCTGGTGTATATCCTTGGAACCCGACCGGCATATCCTTGTACTTTGTATATTGCTCCACATTCAGCTGCGCCATTCCTGTCGTTATACCAGCGGCCAGGATTCGCTCTCCGGCTCGTAGACCTGCATTTCCGCTCTTCGCAGCACTCCATTCCAGCAATGTGGGCGTGAAGGCTCCCGCAGCCACAATGACTTTTGTAGCAGCCACCACGTCCCCGGATTTCGTCTTGACACCAGTGCAAGAGCCGCGACCATCAAATTCCAAGGTGGCAATGTCGGCCGTGATATACTTGACACCCAATTCTATACACCGTTTGGTGATTGCGCGGAGGGAATCACCAGCAGCCGCCCAGCCACTGGCCCTGTTCACCAAAACCTCCTTGACGCCGGTGTAATCAGCATTGTCGAAAACCCCACCATAGAGCTTTCGGGCCTCGGCGACTGGGAGAGCAATAATATCGTCATTGCGTCCCAGCTCTTTGTGGTTGTTAATGACATTTTGCGCATAGTCACTGCGACATGTCCAGTAGACACCCGTCTGGTGGAAAAAAGGCTGCCAAAGAGGGTCCGATTTGAAAATTTCCTGAGCCTCGAGGGCTAGTCGGCAGTAGATTTTGTCATCGTAGTCGGCGCGAACAACTTTGTTCCAATCCCATGATGCGGCCACACGAGACTCGGCGTCATACGCATCTCGGTCAATCAAAGTCACACTGGCGTTGGGATATTTCTGGATGAGATGGTAGGCGGTCGACACGCCGAAGACGCCGGCGCCGACAATCAGGTAGGAGTGATTGCCCGGATTCATGGTCGTGCAGGTATGAATATATAACTCCAATGTGTGACGGTCTTTTGTAGTATGTATACTACGGGCCGGACGGGCCGTGGTGAGCTGGCGAGAAACAAGACCTTCCTCTGACGATTTGTACGAAAAGTAATACGGGCCGGGCGGACCGTACTCGTATGGTATGAGATGACCTGGCGACCAACCGGACTACCTCCGATAAATTATATTTCCAGTCTCTCGGGAGAGAGAGCGAGTGGCCAACTTATCTATTCGACCAAAATGATTACCACTGATTTAAACAGGTCTTGGTCTGATCAGAATGCTTGAAAGAGGTCTTCGATTCCGCTGCATCGGGCTGGTTCCCGATCCGAGCCGATCACGTGGAGGAGCTTTCGATCGGTCAATTTGGCATGGCAATTTTTGGAATTTCAAATTAAAATTGGGTATTCTGAGGGGAAACTTCCAGCTCCAAGGAAACCTGATTGATTGGACGGTGGCGGGTTAACCCTAATCACCCCTCCAAAGACCCTCCCCGCAGGCGGGGGAGCTTCACTCATTCCCCGCGCATGTCCGGGCCGGCTCATAACTGTCCCGGGCGGGTCACAAACAGTGATAAGTGTCCATAATCACTTCAGGCGAAAACTATAATTGCCCATTACATTAGTATAGGAGTATTCGAGGCCATAGTGGCATAGTCCGGGTCATTCACATTTACTCACATTCACATCCAGATACAAATCCCATTCTCATAAATTATGATTCTTTCAAACATCGCCGGGACACACTGATGAATCAGCATCTGAAAAGTAGCCAAGCGGACCATAGAGCCATGTACCTCAAGGAATAGAGTGGCTATCTGATTTTATTTTTAAATTGACTAATCATAGACAGAGGTCAGAATGAGACAAGGCAATCGGATTATAAACACTTAGGAAAGACGAGATGGAAAGAAAGGAATTTTAAGAATGGGCGATAAAGGCCAAATAAATGCAAGCGAGGTGAATTCTGAAGTTCGTGTGGCCACATCTACGGAATCTAGTTATAAATATTTCTTGAATTGATAGATCACTAGCAGATCGGAGTGAGTATACTCGATTTGGACTGATCATTTTAATTTAATGCATTCTAAATTTTCCATCTAGGCTTTGCGAATGACTTCAAGTCACTTGTACTAGTAAGAAGTATCCACGAGCTTATTTCATTCCATGTCTTGATTCTCGCAAGGTCCTTCTACCAGCAGTGTTGCCAAGAGCCGAGGATATTTGAAGTGAGCTTCGAGCTAAAATCTGCCTATTTTTGAGGTAAGCCTTTCTCAGGCTTTTCTTTGTCAAAGTCGAGGCCGTCGGGGGTCCCCGGTCTTGATGATTGGGCCTTATCTTACTGTACCAAGCCACCCTAATCGACCATCTGCCAAAGGATTCTTCAGAGAACCGGCAATACGCTGCATTTTTTGTCCTCTGCCCATGCATATGCTAATGGTGCCCTTTTACCTGTTCTCCTTATTTTAGAGAGGAAATCTAGCCATCTGAAGGAAGATTAAGTGTTTATTTGTTTACGGACATGGGCCCGATATCCTATTACTATCGACTCCTCTCCCAACCACTCACTTATTTTGGTCTCTGAATTTGTTTAACCCTCCCTTGGCACTGTAACCTCAGCATTTGCAATGCCAAGTGCCGTCGGGTTTCCGCCTGCATTTTTGGCTTCTCAGCACTCTCCCCTTCCAATAAGTTGTTTCCCCCTCTGCCAAGTACAGCCACTTTCTTGGCTCAGTCGCGGGGTCTATGCCAATCACACACCATTGCTCTTTATCATCGCGTGCTTCATTTCTTCCAAAATATATATAACTCAGCCCATTCCTCCTTCTGCAAAGAGTCACTATTTTAATAAAGCACCAAACATGAAGTTGCTTATATTGATCTCCCATTTGACTTTGGCTCTGGCCGGGCGGTCTAAGCCCCTTGTTTCGCCAGTAGGTTTCATAGATATGCTATGATCTTCCTTATATTAACTTCAGATAAACTGACTCATAAACTAGGACAAATTGTCTTCTTTGATTCACCTGGACGACCTTTTGAAGGGTTCGCAGCAACTTGAGGATTTCGCTTACGCGTACCCTGAGCGCAACCGCGTTTTTGGTAGTGCAGCCCACAATGATACGGTCGACTTCTTGTATCGCGAGCTGAAGAAGACTGGCTATTACAATGTCTGGAAACAGCCACAGGTGCACACGTGGACTACTGCGGAGTCATCGCTGACTTTCAATGGTGACACCATTGAGGCGACCACGATGACATACAGTCCCAGTGTTGATGTAACTGCAGAGATAGCCATCGTCTCAAATCTCGGATGCGCCGCATCAGATTATCCAAGCGATGTAGCAGGGAAGATTGCCTTTGTCAAACGTGGTGAATGTACTTTTGCCGAAAAGTCGATTCTGGCAGGCACCGCTGATGCAGCCGCTGTCATCGTCTATAACAATGCGGAGGGTTCTCTGAGTGGAACTTTGGGAGGAGTGTCTAGTGACTATGCTGCAATTGCTGGTATCTCACAGGCCGACGGTGCGACTATTCTTAGCGCTGCAAAGGAGGGTGCCGTCACTTTGTCTCTCGAGATTGACAGCAGAGTTGAAAACCGCACCACCTTTAATGTCATTGCCGAGACTAAGGGCGGTGATCACAACAATGTCGTATCTCTTGGTGGTCATACCGACTCTGTCGAAGCTGGGCCAGGAATCAATGACGATGGCTCTGGAATTATCAGCAACCTTGTTGTCGCAAAGGCCCTGACACGATTCTCAGTCAAGAATGCCGTCAGATTCCTTTTCTGGACCGCAGAAGAGTTCGGCCTGTTGGGAAGTGAATACTACACCTCCCACCTGGATTCCAGTGAATTGGCTAAGATCAGGCTTTATCTCAACTTTGATATGATCGCTTCACCCAACTACGCGCTCATGGTCTATGATGGAGATGGAGATGCATTCAACCAAACTGGCCCGGCAGGCTCCGCCCAGATCGAGGCATTGTTCGAGAACTACTTCAAGTCCAAAAAGTTGCCTTACATCCCAACAGCTTTTGATGGCCGATCTGATTATGACGGCTTTATCTCTCGTGGAATTCCCGCAGGCGGTCTTTTCACCGGTGCCGAAGGTTTGAAAACTGCCGAGGAGGCCAAATTGTTTGGAGGCCAAGCAAATGTATCCTACGATGAGAATTATCACGCTGCCGGGGACGACTATACCAACCTCAACAAAAAGGCATTCTTGATCAACTCCAAAGCTACGGCCTTTGCAGTCGCGACATATGCCAACGATCTTTCATCCATTCCTGCGCATAATGGTACAGTTACCAAGCGAAACACGAAGAGAGCACCCCGTACCCATGCGCACACCAAGAACACGGGCTGCTTCCACTCTCTAGTTGAGCAGTGAAAGTGCGCAATAGAATCCGCATACTACCAAACTATCAAATGGCGAGTTAAATACAAAGAATACGTCGTATAGCTCTGATATAAATCCACATACTAAGGTAGATACGCCTAATAGGCCCGATGGTAGTCCATTAGTGTAGCCTCGGTAAGTTTAGAACATGATATACTATCACTGGCCACCATGCACTAATTGCTATCAACCAGTAATGTTTGCATTAGTTTTAGAGGCTAAAATATCACTTTTTCGAAGGCGTCTTGCAATCCTTTCGACCCTAGCCATGCCTCCAGGGCTTGCATATCACCTCGATTCGCTCGCTGGCCACCCCGCTCACCAAGCGAGTCTGTAATCTCCTCCATTCCAGAAAATACCCTTTGAACAGCCTCTGTCTCACGAAATCTCTCACTGACCTTCTTTTGGTGACTAGGGATATCTCCCCAGGAATGAGTCTTGATAAAGCTCATATATGAATCGATATGTGGTGACGAACCCTCAAGGCATAGAACGCCTGGCTTTCCTGCTAGCACAAACCCAGTCAAGGAATATCCCGGTGCAAGATTGACCATGTCATCTCTCTTCTTCCGCGTTGATAGAGACGGAAAATAAAACCAGACTCTGACGATCGGGCCACCAGATTTCGTATTGGAACTTGCATTTTCCAAAGCAGTTGCTTGTTTTTGCTTATTCACAAGAAAGTCGTGGACTTGTGTTTGAATATAGTCAAACGCCTCTAGCGCATCCCCTTGTGGAATAGTGGCCGCAACACCAGAGATTTCTGCTTTGGACATCCAGTCCGGTTGTCGAAGTGAAAATATGGCTGGCGGTGGTTGATCAATGGTATCCGGATTTTCGCAGTGTAGAGGGACAGACATGTTGACCTGGATGGTTTTGTCCCCATCCAAAATTGGTAAACAGACCGTGAGAAACAGACTGGCAGGAATCTTTGGTGTATTTGTTGGGTTCTGGCACCAGTCACGAAGTTTCTCAATGCATTCGGTTGTGGATTCAGGGATATCCATCTCTCCCGGCGAGGGGAACATCGCGGCCAGGAGATCAATCGTTGATAGCTGTGACTCCATCACGTCCGGAGGTAGGACAGAAAGGTCCTGTGGCGCCATTTTCTTTTTTCTTATTTCCTCTTCGAAAATTTGGATAGCAAACTTGCATATGTCTAGGAACAAGCAATTTGCAGCCTTTTAGAAGATTCCGAGAACCGTGCGTGGGATTTTCCAAGCCTTGATTGCTCGAACTGCCCAGCAGTTCGATGATGAGAGTATCGGGATGTAGCAAGACTCGAAACGAGACAGGGATCTCGTATTTTTGATATGCCAGTGGCTCTTACGCCTGCAACTTGTCAACTACCATCCACATGGCTAAATCTTTCCATTTGAGAAATCCCCAACGATTTGCGGCGCGCAAATAAGTGCGCTTATGTCAGCTTATCAAAAATGCCGGAATAAACGCAGAAAGGACACTTCAGATATATTAACTAATGCGAACCAGTCATTAAGATTTTCAAAAATGTCGCATATCATCTTCTATCTAGCTATCCCATTCACCGCAGGGTCGTCCTCATATAAGACACGGCTAGTACCTATATGTTCACATATCTGCTTTTCTACCCGCTCTATGGAAAACCCCGAAATAGACACTACAAAGACCCCTCTAGACATCGATCGAGGCAAAAGCCCATTCAGTTAGCTGCGCAATTGAAGAACTAACTTCAGTTGTGCGAGGGATTTCATGGCCACCACCGTGGTTGTAAGTCCGTCGCTTGTCGGGATTGCATACGCTCGATAGATGCACCCCAGCGGCATACCTAGGATCTTTCGAGCCAAAAATATGTACTGTGGGTATATCCACACAGTATGGACTTTGGATTTCGTTGCGCAGTTCGTCCTCCGAGAGGCCTCCCGCGATACCTGTCCAGCGATTCACTCCTTGTGTCAACACAGCTGACACGCCGGCCTGTTTTTCTAATGCTGTTCGCGATGCCGAGTCACGCTCATGAGCCTCCGCAGAGATGTGGAATCCCAACTCTTGAAGCATGTTCATGGAAACTCCGCCGCAGATAAAGATGGCAGTCTTGAATGGAGGTGGGAGATGCGGTGTTTCTTCCTGGTGCAAGAGCAGAGCACTCGAGCCGAGAACACACCCCTGCGAGAACATGAGGGCAGCATCATAAGGGCCATTCATTGCGATGTACTCGTTCAGCCACAAACATGCAGCACGAACTGACTCAACGTCGCCAGAGTCCCACCATGCATAATAAGGGGGTTCGTAGAAGAGATCAACCCCGGCAGCCGGGTCACTCTTGAATGGGCCATCCAGGAAATCAAATTCAATATTTTTATCCGACAGCCGGGCCCGGAACGAGGCTGAGCGTGGTCACGTTAGTCTTAAGTAACTGCTGTGTCCATCAGAATGCAGGGTGTAATCAATGTACCTGTTTGGGAGCGGAAAATCGCGCCACTGGTTCCTTTCCCGTGAAGGCAAAGGACTCTCATCGCTGATCAAAGTGAGGAGGTTTCCTGGGAATCTTCAGGTGGTCGGTGAAAAGGCTAAGAGGAGGAGTAAGGGAGTGATGGCGGGGATGATGGTGGGAAAACAATAAGCACGAGGTGATCCTGGTCGTACTAGTACTAATTCCCAATTGAACCCCTGCATCCCTGCGGTCGCACCTTCGAAGGGACGCTAGTCACTCCACTGTTAGTTAACTACAGTACTCGTAGTTTGTGGCTGAATCAAAACCCTACAGCAACTGCACCATCTTCCATATCCATACCTAGAGCAACGATTTTTATCAACATTCAAATCAGTTCTGCCCGCCACATGTTACGCGTAGACCGCCACTTGGCGAAGATGGAAAAGGTGGGGGGTGTTTGTTTTGTTTTCTTTTTGCTTTCCATGACCATCGCGGGGTTCGCCCTTGCTTGCATGATGCTAGAATTTGCACCCACAAAAGCAAGACGCAGCCAAAAGTGATATCAAGGTATTTCCCAACGACTCAGTAATTGGTCACACTGCTTAGAAGAAATGTGACTTGCATGATGGTATAAAGTTAGGCAATGGTTTTTGACAGAACGCCACGGGCCGGTCGCGTTATTTTAAGATCGAATTTAAAGTCACAGACCACCGCGCAGTCTAAAATACTACGCAACGGACAGATACTAGTAATATTCTATCGAAAACGATCTCCAGAAGGCAGATCTACTGGCCTTCGTTTTAAGTATCTCCGCACGGTTCTCGGCTAGCAAAAATTTATTTGCCCGCCGGCGGGAAATTCCTCCGAATTGACTTCCATGATTATTCTTCAAGTGTAGGCAAGACAACACCGCAATTCTGATTTCCCGAGGTCCATTCTCGAGCATTATCAATCAATTTAAAATCACTCCGGATCCCCACCGCATTGTCGCACGGAGATTGACAGTGCGAAGAGGAGAAAATATGAATAATTTATTTTAGAGGCGACACAATTCCGAAAAACCATTGATGTCAGGCGGCCAACCATTCCATGATCTAGTCTGGTTCGCAGATAGCTAGTATCAAACCAGCTCTGACATAGTAAACCCCTCAATTGACAATAGATGCTAGTCAATTGACACCACTACTACCAGCGATCCCTGGCGTAAAGTTCGGTAGCTCTGAGCAGGGTTTATGCGGCGGGAGCCCATGGGATCCACCATTCTCTCACACTATTCGTCATCATTCTACCGAATATCTCCACGAAACAAGGGGATTTGTAATCTTTCCGATATATAAATGGAGGACCATGTCGTCGAGCTCATGTTGCAAAACCCGTTTTTTTTCTTGTCCCGCACATTGTGTACTAGAATCCCAATATGTCCACCCAAAAGGCCGTTATCATCACTCAACCCAAGACCGATGGTTTGGTCTCGGATCGGCCCATCCCTACTCTCCGCGATGACTATATCCTCGTGAAGAATGTGGCGGTTGGTCTTAACCCCACTGATTGGAAGCATGTGGCGTATCTTGCTCCCCCTGGAGTTCTTGTGGGATGTGATTATTCCGGTGTTGTGGAGGCCGTTGGGAAGGATGTCAAGAAGCCATTCAAAAAGGGAGACCGTATCTGTGGATTTGCCCATGGCTGTAACTC
Organism: Penicillium pancosmium; assembly: GCA_031761475.1. Lineage (NCBI taxonomy): Eukaryota > Fungi > Ascomycota > Eurotiomycetes > Eurotiales > Aspergillaceae > Penicillium > Penicillium pancosmium. Next base: position 18,639 of record JAVMSB010000178.1, on the reverse strand, counting down.
TGTCGAGCCTGAGGACGGAACCTTTGCAGAGTATATTGTGGTCAAGGGAGACTTGCAAATGAAAATCCCCGACAATCTCAGCTTCCAAGAAGCCGCTACTCTGGGTGTTGGCATCGTTACCGTGGGACAGGGCCTCTACCAGAGTCTCAAGCTCCAGCTTCCCTCGGAGCCCGTTAAGGATGCTACGCCTATTTTAATTTATGGAGGTTCAACCGCCACCGGTACTCTCGCCATCCAGTTCGCGAAACTCTCTGGATATACCGTGATCACAACCTGCTCTCCAAGGAATTTTGACCTCGTCCGTTCTCTCGGTGCTGATGCGGTCTATGATTACAAGGATCCCCAGTCGGCCGCCGAGATCCGCAAATTCACCAACGACAACCTGAAGCTCGTGTTTGACTGTATTTCGCTCGAGTCCAGTGCTGCATTCTGTGACAACGCCATCTCTACCACCGGCGGCGAGTACAGCGCTCTTTTGAGCGTCAAAATTGCACGTTCGAACGTCAATGACCGCTTTACTCTTGCCTATACCACTATTGGCGAAGCATTCAAATTTGGCGATATTCCCTTCCCCGCAAAGCCAGAGGACAGGGCCCAAGCCGAGAATTTCATCGGTGTTGCTCAGCCTTTGCTTCAGCAGGGAAAGATCAAGGTTCACCCTCCTAAGGTCGGCAAGGATGGCTTGAAGGGTGTCCTGGAGGGACTACAGTTACTGAAGACTGACCAAGTCAGTGGCGAAAAGCTTGTCTATAATGTTTCCGAGACTCCTTGATCTGAGAAAGCTCATATTTCCATATACTATTTCGGAATGAGTTTTTCAATGCAAACTACTTCATAATTCTTAAAAATACGGACAGCGATTCTCTATCGTCTTTACCTGAATTGTAACTAGCATGTGCACGAAATACTAGAAAATGCTCACTACGAAAATATTGCAATCAGGTAGACAGAATATTCAAGATTTGGAGAGAATTCTAGATCCTGCCTACTGCCCCCGCTGCTTTCGCCAAGTAGAAAAATCTCTAAAATTCGGCAAAGTTCCAATGCGGGTTCATAGTATGGCCTTGCATTCCGATCCGGTTTAAACTCCACCGGTGGCGGCGGGCTCGGCTTTCGCGGAAGCCTTCGATTCCCACAGCCACCAAGATCGAAGGCAAAGCTCCATTCCAATCGGATTAGGTTTAGTCCCCGCAACTGCAAGTAATTTGAAGACCTTTGATGACAATTCAGGCGTTTATGGCAAAGGTTTTCTAGACTCTCTCACTATTTGCATATAAAGCAGTACGAGTATGGATATGGGTATTTTAGAAATTACCAAGACTTGAACCCAGAAATTCGCATAACTTGAGATCTCCCCAGCACCAAATTCTCCATCCTTCGCAAAGCTTGGCAGCATGTCATTTCCTTATCAGAAAGTCCTGCTCATCGGTGCCACCTCCGGTATTGGGGAGGCACTGGCCACGAGGCTTGTCGAGAACGGCACCAAAGTCGTTATTTCTGGGCGACGCAAGGAAAATTTGGATAAATTTGTTGAGAAACATGGCGAAGACAAGGTGACTGCCAAGGCTTTGGATGTCATGAACATTGGCCAAGTTGAGGACAGGGAGGAGGTCCTACCTTGTCGGATGAACTGGTATCTAACAAATATAACCAGATCGCAGAATTTGCTTCCGAAGTGGTTGTTGAGCACCCCGATCTGGACTGTATTTTTGTCAACTCTGGCATCCAGCGTGCTTTCGACTTTTCCAACCCCGATATGGTCGACATGGATGTTTTTGACCAGGAGTTGACAACCAACTACACCTCGGCCGTGCGACTTGCTAAAGCGTTCATTCCCCATCTTCAACAACAGTCTAAAAAAACCTCTCTGATCTTCACCACCTCTCAAATGGCCTTGGTCCCGATGATGCGCTGCCCGAACTATGGCGCCTCAAAGGCCGCCTTGCATCATTTTATCCTCGCCCTCCGTACCCAATTGTCTGATGGACCGGGAGATATCCAAGTGATCGAAATCTACCCCCCAGCCGTCCAGACCGAGCTCCACGATGCGAAGCACCAGCCGGATCTCAAGAATGGTCATCTTATCGGTATGCCTCTCCAGCAATTTACCGAAGAGGTTTGGCAGAAGTTGGTTGCGCGAGAAAATCAGATTCTGGTTGGCTCGGCTAAGGATATTTTCAATGCATTTGAGGTCAAGCGACAGGAGCTGTATCAGCAGATGACCGAGATGCTATCTGGATTGTTGAAGCAATTTCTGCGTTAATCTGTCAAGCACTGCAGGCTTCTATACTACTAGTATAGACTACTCTATTACGCATGATAAGTAGCCAGCGCCTCGAAATCATAGAAATAAAAAAAATCATCAAAATAAAGGCAGATCATTACCATCTCTTCCACACTCCAATACTATATCCAAATATCATAAAACTTGCTCTGATGTACATGTGGCAGTGCTGCTCAGCTGGTTTCCCCGCCAAGCTTCGGCGATGACGTCGGCCATTTTAGCTTGGCCAACTTCAACTTCAACTCCAACTTTCTTTTTCTTCCTCTCTTCCACTTCAGCTCAACTTTTGATTTTCCCCTCCTTCCACAATGGCCACCAACTCAGAGGCAAATGCCCTGGGCTACAACCTCCAGGTGGACTACGTGGTTTGTTACAGTTTTGGCAATGTCGGTGAGTGCCGAGCTTAGGGGCTGGGCTAGGCTGCACTTCTTGACCGCTGGCTAATGTCTCGGCAGGCCGATCACAAGCTGTGCAACAGCTAGAAAAGCTCCTTCGGGCGCTCTCAGATGCTGGTTTGCAGACAGAGATCCGCCAAGGCGATGAATCATCGTTGCTGATCTTCGTACGCGCCTCCAAAAAGCGACTGAGGAGGGCTGTCTACCGGTCGCGGTAAGCTCCCTCAAATTCCCCTCTCCATTTCTTCCCCCTGTACAGGCTGCGCAATTTCCTGTACCCAGTTCTCTTCATGCAATTCAAGCTAACCCTTCACCCATCATCTCTAGAGTCCGCGATTGGCTCTATGGCATTCGTAATGCCGAGCCCGAACCGGCCAGTGCGATCGAACCCCAAACCGAAGCTGAGCGACTTCGCGTGATCAGCCAGATGATTACCCTTCCTATTGAGGAGGGGGGCGCTGGAATTACTCCTAATCATGGCGAATGGGAGAAGGTCACCGCTGTTTTCCCTCTACACGACGTGGAAACAAACAGAAAGTGGATGAAGGAATGGAGCAAGAAGACCTTCCTTTCTGATGATGATCTTGATCAGATTCGCAACAAGTTCGGAGAAAGCGTTAGTTTCCACCGATTTCTGCCAGCTGGAAATTACCTCACTGATTGATTATACTTTACTTTAGGTCGGCTTCTACTTCTCCTTCTTGCAATCCTACTTCCGATTTCTCGCCTTTCCCGCCATCTTCGGCTTCTCATGCTGGTTTTTCCTGGGTGGCTATTCGATTGTCTACACCATCGTCAACAGCCTGTGGTGTATTATATTTGTGGAGTATTGGAAGCGTCAAGAACAGGATTTGAGCTGCCGATGGCAGACCAAGGGTGTTTCAGCGGTGCGGACTAACCGACGTGAGTTCAAGCCCGAAAAGGAGGTCCGCGACGATAGCACCGGTGAAATGCGAGGTGTCTTCTCTGCGACGAAGCGCATGCAGCGGCAACTACTCCAGATTCCATTTGCCCTACTTGCCGCAATCGCTCTTGGTGTCATCATCGCGACTTGCTTCGCGATTGAGATCTTTATCTCGGAACTGTATAGTGGCCCGTTAAAAACGTACCTGGTATGTCCGGCACTCCCCAGCTGTTCCCCTAATACTTTGCGGTCTGGCACTCACATTCCAAGATCTTTATTCCTACAATCCTGGTGTCGGCCCTTGTCCCTACTATGAGTGCAGTTTTGATGTCCATCGCGACCAAGCTTAATGATTACGAGAACCATGAGACCAGGGATGGTTACGATGTGGCCCTCACCCAGAAAGTCTTCGTCATAAATTTCATCACTTCCTACCTCCCAGTCTTCCTGACAGCCTTCGTCTACGTTCCCTTTGCTAGTCGCATTGTGCCCTACCTTGACGTTTTCCGTCTGACTGTCCGCCCATTCGTGTCCAAAGAACACGCTTCTGCAAAACGGTCGCACTTCCAAATCGATCCCGCCCGTCTCAGGAATCAGGTCATCTACTTCACCGTTACTGCGCAGATCGTTGGGTTCGCTATGGAAAACATTGTGCCATATGTCAAACAGGGTGCATTCCGAAAATACAAAGCCTTCAACAAGAAGCGCAACGGTAGACCAGGCCAGAACGGCGACAAGGAGTCCCCCGAAAGGGAGCCGATCATTGCCTACGATGATCCGATCGAAGAAAAGGAGTTTTTAGCTCGCGTTCGGAACGAGGTTGAGTTATCTGAGTACGAAGTCACGGATGACTTGCGCGAGATGTGTATTCAGTTTGGATACTTGGCACTATTCTCGCCCGTCTGGCCCTTAGTCCCGGTCTCCTTCTTTATCAACAACTGGGTTGAGCTGCGCTCCGACTTCTTCAAGATCTGCATGGAATTCCGCCGCCCAACACCACTGCGAGCTGATACCATCGGTCCTTGGCTGGATACTCTGGGCTTCCTATCATGGGTCGGCAGCATTACGAGTGCATCTTTGATATACATGTTTAGTGGCAACTCGCAGCATGGACCTAATGGCGAGCCAACCGATATTGCGGGCTGGGCGCTTCTACTCACCATCTTTTTCTCGGAGCATCTGTACCTTCTTCTCCGATATGCCGTCGAAACCGCTATGGCCAAGCTAGAGCCTCCATTCTCGCGCAAGGAACGAGCTGAGCGGTATTTGGTGCGCAAGAGATACTTGGACTCGACGCTCCGTGCTGATGCGGAGGATGACCATGATGAAGACGATAATATTCCAATCTCAGGTCCTCCCGGGATCTCGCGTCACAGTCTTGAAGACGATGCTCGTCGGTCATCTTCGCATGAAACCGACCCCGCCGAACGATTCTGGATGCGTCAGCGAGGCTGGGAGGAGTCTGTTCAGATTGGGGCGGGCATCATTGAAGGCCAGCCTGATGATGAAGATGGGAAGAAAGAACAGTAAATAAATGTATCTAACTACGCAGCCTTGTTTCTATTCTAGCGGTTGACCTTTTGGTGAATACTAGCCTCGTGACGTTGAGTAACTTACTACACCAATAAAGTCACGTAGCCGAACAACGAAACTTGAAGAGAACAACACCCAGAGTTTCGAACGAATGTATCCAGCCACTAACTAGAGGAAAGTAAGAGGAAACTGTTGAAGAAAGGGAAAAGCAGTCTTGAATTTACAATCTAGCCCACCTTTATAAAAAAGAAGTTCGCAAATACTTTTTCGAGTAACTAGAAATTCAGGCATGAACAAGTCAACAAGAAAGCATCAAATTACATAAGCAACACTGCCTCAGGCAGCAACAGCTATTCCCCGCCCGCACATTTGTCCGGCAGAACCCCAGGCGGTGTGTCTGATCTTTGCGGGGTGCGGCGGATCTTCCTTCTCGTTACATCTTCAACGTCAATTGCACCAGCCAATCTCCCACTCTTTCGCTTTCTCTTTCGCAAGACGATTACCACAGTATGGATGGAATACCCTAGTGATTAGGCTACTTCTCAGTTAATTGGATCTTTCTCCGCTACCCTCCCCCCTCCACAATGGAGCAGACTTCACCCTCAAGGGGAGGGCCTTCGTCCCCAACAGCCTCTCGTGAACCTCGACTCCATCTTCCCTCGACCACCGACCCTCCGGGGCCCCAGAATCCTCCTAAACCGCTCGTATGGCTGGTTTTCGGTGCGACAGGTCATATGGGCCGGTCCCTAGTCAAAACAGCCCTCTCCCGCAACGACCTGGTCAGCGCAGTCGGTCGGACGTACGAGAACAGCCCGGAATGCATGAAAGAGCTCGAGGACGAACATGAAAACTGCCTGGGATTACTGTGTGATGTACGGGCACGCGAAACTGTCAAACGCGTTATCGAACAGACCATCGCTCGCTTCGGTCGCATCGATGTGATCGCCAATTGTTCCGGGTACGGCGTTATCGGAGCCTGTGAGGATCAGGACGAGTTCGATATTCGCAATCAATTTGAGACAAACTTTACCGGGACACTCAATATGATTCAATTATCACTGCCACATTTCCGGGAGCGGCGGGCCGGTCGATATCTGATCTTCAGTTCAACTTCGGGAGCACTTGGAGTACCCGGCCTCGGGCCATATTGTGCATCCAAGTATGCGGTCGAGGGCTTGATGGAAAGCATGCTCTACGAGGTGGATAGCTTCAATATCAAGGGTACGCTTGTGGAGCCGGGCCATATGCGTCGTGACGATATCGGTGATTTGGTATCCCCTTCCGTCATGGCTGCCAACCCCTCGGAACACAATCTCTCATCCCCACTCCCGCTATATGGTCACTTCCTCGTAAAGCCGCCTAGTGAACCATACAACACCACGACTTCCCCAGCAGCCCATGCTCGCCGCATGCTCATGTGGCTCGCAGACAAACAGCCGGCCTCGGCAGTCAAGGCGGCCCACCTGGTCTGGGAGCTGGGTCACTGCTCGTACCCGCCACTTCGCCTGATCCTTGGCACATACGCGGTCGAGAGTATTCGTGATCGACTCAAGTGTATTATTGAGGAGATCGAAGATTGGAAACATCTCAGCTTTCCTCTCGGTGAAACACAGCCTGCGCCAGTGTCTCGAGACCGGCTCGGGGAAGGGAACGAAGGCGAGGATCCCGCCACATGATGGGCATACAAACAACCATCTCCTGGCTAGCTAGCTTCACCATCTCGAGATCGTCCAGCACTGCTAGAGGTGACCAAATCATTCTGTCCTGGCACTACTAATGATATCATGACAATCCGATACCCTATATGCCGCCCGACTCAAGTATAAAAATATCCCTGAATAAAGAAATAGTAATTCAAATCTAAAATGAACTCCCGAGGTCCGTTCCGCATGTAAATTATCAAGCTACAAAAGTAAGATATCTTGACACTATGTTCTACCGGGGCGAGTAAAGGGGCAAATTAAATATACAACTGGAAAGAAGAGGATTTATTCATCTATGTACAATGGGGAGTAAGACTCTATGATAGTACAAATTCACTACCCTTTCGCGACTACTCGGTCCTCGAGCCAGCGAGCGAATTTGACACTGGGGATGTCGACTGCACGCCAATAGACATCACCGGCCCATATGGAAAGGGGTAAACAGATCAGCCAGCCGATCAAGAACCCGAAACAATATTGAAAATTGGTTTCCTTTCCAGTCATCTCCCATATACTTGGCATAATCGCGTAGCCCAAGCAATGTAGAATTGGTCCATGCACGATATAAAAGGCAAACGAAATCCTGCCCAGGTACTGTGAGAGGGGGTTGGTGAATAATTTTTGGATATCGGGCGAATGATTAATGCTGAACACTATCAGCGCGGCGCCGATGGTCTGGGGGAAGCGATGAGGTTCGGGATAAGTCCATGGTGTAGCGTCCCACATCCATCGGTAGAACGGCGTCCACTTGTATCCGATGTTGGGCGTTGATCCAAAATACAGGCCAACAACAAACACAAATATCCAGAAGCGGCGGCGAGATATGCTGGCCAGCACCTTGCCTCCACGGATGAGACGAATGTTGGGTTTCTCGTCGGCCGCGTTGGGAGCCTTCTCCCATGTTCCGTTGATCTGATCAATCTCGGCCATCAACATACCGATTAAAAAGAGGACTACATCCCAGCGACCGTAGCGCATACAGAACCAGATCAAGGTCGCAACGATCGGCATGCGCAACTGCGCAGTGAGACGGGAAGTGCCAAGAGCTACCAGGAAGAGCACCATCGAGCTCCGCAATTCCACAGGAATGGTCCACAGATGTGGGTTGTAGTTGTTGTAATAAAGACCCCAGTCGAATGGATTCATGAGGTGTGCAACGGTGTAGTAAAAGTCCCAGGACTGCTTGTAGAGAGATTTGTACACTGGAGGATGTTGCTCATTGGTGCCGAGAATGGTATGGCCTTCCTTGATGACGCCCCAGGAGTAGTTGTACAGCCCCAAGCGGACCGCCACAAAGACACAAGCCAGCCCGATAATTGAAGGAATATAGAGTCGTAAGGCTCGGCGGAAAGTCGACGAGGCCAAAACAGTAAAAGTTTGTTCGAAGGAGCGGGAGCGGATAGTCTTGAGGGGTTTGTAGGAGAGTACGTAGCCAGAGATGACGAAAAAGATGGCTACCATGATATGGCCCGAGATTAACATGTGAACAATGGGCAATTGATGAATGCCAAAGTTCTCATTGGCGAACCCCCATCCGACCGCGACTTTCCAGGTATATGTGAAGAGGAAGTGGAAATTGAAGACGAGCAAACAGGCCCAACCACGGAGCCCGTCCAGCGCGGCGATGGCGTGCAACTTGGCCGGCTGTGGGGGGTTGGCACCGACATAACGCTGTAGGAAACTTGGGGTCAAGGCAATCGTCAAGGAGTGAAAGGCATCTTCCACTTGAGCGATCCAATCATCCCGCGATCCTTTTGGGGCCAGCCCATTGTCGGGGCGCGCTAGTATGTTGGAGGGATGGAATTGTGAGAAACCATTCCAGCGGGAATTGTCTGGACTAGGAATCGTGTGCGATGCCTTCTCGAGGTCGGCGAGGGGAATATCGGAAGCCGATGTCGAGGCGCGCTGGGTAACATGGAATGGTGCCATGACCGGGGGGGGAAGAAAGGGCGGTTCTCGTGATGTTTGGGAGCTGTGAAAGCCTCAACGGAGCATCTTCGATCAGGAACCAGACCAGAGATATCGAACAGCGAAGCGCATTGATGCGAGTCAAGCGGGGAGAAGGATGGCATGTATCATCCAACGGTGTGTGTTGTACGTTGAGATTAGTAGCAACCAGAGAGAAGCTGATGCCGTGGCCAGACGGGAGGGAGATTGCGCGGCAGTGGAGATACGTCAGTGCGGGAGAGGCGCCGCGGCGGTGGATTGTGATTGGAGGAACGGGGAGAGGGTGAGTCGATCAGGATGAAGATGGAGAGAAGAAGAGTCCCAATGTTACTTTTACCTAGGTACTAGAGCAGAGTCCCGGAAATGAATGAGCGGGAGTGACCGAGAAGAAAAGAAGAGGTAGAGTAGAGTATCATAGTAGAAAGTAGAGGTGAAGTTGAAGTTGAAGTTTGCGAGGAAGTCACGAATGCGGTAGGTCACGTGGTCTGGTATACAAAAGTTCTTACGTTCGTATCTACAATACTACTAGCATTACTACTAGTACTACGAGTATTAACTTGAATGTGATGGAACTATCTATGCTGGTGCTGGTAGTACATGCAGTTTAGCTTATATATGGCTGTCTCGAACTCGCGAGGTCTAATTCTGGTGGTTGCACTCGATATATAAATCTCGGGTAAAGGGTGCTATGAGTAGCTACCTAAATAAGTAGATACACCACACATCTCGACCTCGAGAGCCCTAGAGGGCACAGGAACCTAGGTAATTAGTACCCCTGATTAACGCAAAGATGATAATAGCAGGTGAAGACCTAATATGCTCAACAACGTCAGGAACTTTGATCATGCTGACGTATACTTTGCCATGTCTGCGGCAAGAGGCGACTATCGGTCTGTAATAAATATAGTGGCAGTACTAGTAGTAGTTAGTACTACTATTACAACTACTACTATTCGCTAGTATCTTACAGAAACTTGGACTTGAAGATAAGAACTCAATCAAAGTTCCCAGGCGTTTGTATTATAGTGCGCCCTTGTCCTATCCCAACTCAGTCAACCCGACTTTCAAGTTCCACTATGGGATCCACCAGTGATCCCAAACGCAACCTTATCATCGTCTCCAACCGACTACCGCTCTCGATCAAACGAGTCGATGGAACTTTTCAAACTTCCCTTTCCAGTGGGGGACTCGTCACCTCTCTCTCAGGTCTCTGCAAGTCGACTCAGTTCCAGTGGTTTGGATGGCCCGGGTTGGAGGTGAAAGATAGCCAGGATAGAGCCGACGTGGAGAAAAGCCTGGGCGAGCACCATGCAGTTCCAATTTTTCTCGACAATGATCTCGCCCATGAGCATTATAATGGGTTCTCCAGTAAGCTTATGCCGCAATTTCAGGCTTCCTCCCCTAACGGGCTGCAGATCGCATCCTTTGGCCCATTCTACACTACCAATCCGGCGTGATATTCGACGACGGACCTTGGCAGGCCTACAGACGTGTGAATGAGCTCTTCGCTAATTCAATTGCCGATGTCGCTGAAAGTGGTACCTTAATCTGGGTCCATGATTACCATCTTATGATCTTGCCGGAGCTACTCCGCAACCGACTCCATGAAAAGGGGAAACACTGCGCGATTGGATTTTCCTTGCACACTCCTTTCCCTGCTGGTGACTTTTGGAGGAATCTCCCCGTTCGAAAGCACCTTATTGAGGGGTTATTGTCAAGTGACCTGATAGGGTTCCACACGGACGAGTACAAACAGAACTTTATTGATACTTGTGCTAGCTTGCTGTGAGTGTTGACTTGTCCGAGGGTACCACTTGACCAAATTACGAGTTCCTGACCCCCGAACTTTTCCTTCTCTCTCAGTGGCGCACGAACCGAAATTCCAAATCAGATTCAATACCGAAATCGACTGGTTTGCACTGACAAATTCATTGTAGGAATTGATCCGCAGAAATTCACCGAGACCCTGCAGAAGCCTGATGTCAGGGCTCGCATCAAGTCGCTCGAAGAGAGATACAAAGGAGTGAAAGTAATTGTTGGCGTGGACCGACTTGACCATATCAAGGGACTCACACAGAAGCTGAAGGGGTTTGATGCCTTCCTGGATAACAATCCTGATTTGCGGAACAAAGTGGTTCTTATACAGGTCGCGGTTCCGAGCCGGGAAGATGTGAAGGAATACCAAGAGTTGGAAACCGAGCTCAGCACCATCGCGGGCAAAATTAACGGCAAACATGGTTCGTCCTTGATGACCACTGGTAGTCAGAAGTCAGAATCGCAAAACAGTGCCAGTGCTGACTTGACCAGCAACCCCCGAAGGAACTCCGCTTCTATATATGCATCGTTCGGTCCCATTTACCGAACTAGCAGCTCTGTACTCAATTGCCGATATTTGTCTTCTCACTTCAACCCGCGATGGAATGAATCTGGTGTCATTTGAGTACGTAGCATGCCAGGCACAGAGACACGGGGTGCTTGTCCTGTCCGAGTTTGCGGGAGCGGCGACTTTCATGCGTGATGGGAGCATTCCATTCCATCCAGCCAATACGACCGAAATGTCCGAAGCGATTACCAAGGCTCTGAATTTAGACGCTGGCGAGCGGAAGCGAAAATATGAGTATTTGCGTGACTTCGTGAACAAGAATACCAGGCAAGACATCTAACGTGCTCTCAAGGCTGCATGTATTGTACTAACAGGTTCCATCTAGCGCCAAATGGGGAGAGACTTTTATTGAGAGACTTTCTCAGCGAGGTAAACGACCGGATGGGCCGTGTTAAGCGCCATCTGATGCACCAGTGTATAGTATTGAGAGCGGGATGAGCTTGCCATGGCGGCGTAAACGGACAAGAAGAATAACACTTATTTATAGAAAAGACTACACCTTCTTAAAACTACTGAAAAGAGATACTAGGATAGAGGCGATGAGGATAAAGTTCACACATGGTGCTTCAACCGGTCTTCTTTCGACCCCCCCAAAGGTATCTTGGGACGAGCCCCATTCCTAGCTAGAAAGCCAAAAAATCCATCTGTAAGATGGCTTCTAGGTGACGGAGTGGCTTGCTTCTTGCTCAAGAGTTTCGCCCTCGTCCAAAGCCTTCGCGATCTGAACACCTGCACTGGTGCCAATACGCGTGGCGCCGGATTTGATCATGCGCATGCAGTCAACTGCTGTGCGAATTCCCCCACTAGCCTTAATTTTGATATTTTTGTTCCCACAGGCTTCCGCAGTGAGTCGCATGACATTGACTTGGTTCACATCGGCGCCTCCTTTGAATCCTGTGCTGGTCTTCACAAACTCCACCTCGGCGATGCAACAGATGATGGTTCCGGCAATCAGCTCATCTTTCGTAAGCTGAGAGGCTTCCAAGATACACTTGATGATGGTCGGCGAAGGGGCTGCCCTGCGTACCGCCAAAATATCGTCAAAGACCGAAGTATACCCGCCTTTCTTCAGCATGGGCCAATTGATGACCATATCCAGCTCGGTCGCTCCCTGTGAAATGGCCTCTTTGGCCTCTTGTACCTTGTCGGCGGTATCATGAGTGCCCTCTGGGAAGCTCACGACGCAAGCGATGCCAGTATTGGGGGCGTTGCGGAGATAGGTTGCGGCGCGGTTGACGTATTCGGGCCACACGCAGACCGTGGCGAAGTCATGGTCGATGGCTTCCTGGCATAGAGTATCGATCTGTTCGGGTTCGATGGGCTTTTTAAGAAGGGTGTGATCGATCATGCGATGGACTTGTAATGGAATAGCTGGCTGGGATAAACATCTCTCGGGGACCTTCTCGCGCACGTTGGAGATCAATGCCGCCCATTCGGCGTCGGTGGAGGGAACGGACGACATGATGGTATCTCCGCGGAGCAATATCGAAGATGCCAATGGTCCCTGAAATGTTTAAGTGAGAATCAGAAGTTCCCTGGGTTGCCAATGAATATGACAATTGTAACCACAGAGAGGGGAAAGAGGGGGCCATCACGTGAGATTTATACTAGCTCATCATGACAAAATCAGAGTAAAAGTCATGGTCTAGGAGATAGAAATGAACCAGAAATGAGTATACCAGGGTACTAGGATATACTGGTATACTGTATATGGTAACCGGTGGAAGGTTGATCCATGGGATGGGAGAGGCATGGAACGAGAGTGGACGATGGAGAGTACAGTGATGTGATAGTTGATAGTGGGATGGTAGTAGTGGTATCAGGGAGAATATAAAGATAAAAAGGCCGCATTTGAAGGTACGAGTATAACTCGTTACCCCCTTTCCACTTCCTCGGAGCAAACAAAGTACATTTCGGGTATCGTAATATGGAGTTGACATGACATGGCACATGGCAGTGCCTTTTCATGCTGGAGATGATCAGATGTCTTAACGACAGCTGCCACATTCTGGTCCTCGTACATCGTCCACCCGCCCAATGCGCCGAGCACCACCACCACCGCAGCCGGAACCATAATCGTAACCAGGACCAGAGTCACCCCCGCCTCCACCACCTCCACCACCGAAGTAAGAGCTGGGCCCCCGACCACGTAGACCGGAATTAGTGCTTGGTCGGTGAATGTTGAACTGGGAGTTTTGGGCGGCGCCGTATGGGTCGAGCTGCGAGATTGAGTATTAACGATCAGCGGATTGGTGATCGGCGACCAAGGATGCGATAAGAGAAACGCGCACTACGCGACGCCAGAGGGGAGAGGGCCGATCGCATAAGGATAAAATCGGACGCGCAAGGAAGTAGCTTCACTCACTGAGAAAAGGCTCACGGTATACAAGCCAATGAAGCTGTAGGCATCGCTGAAAAAACGGGAGACGCGGACGGTGAACGGAGGGCTGTGGAGAACACGTTAGCAGGAGATCAAAGAAAAGAGACCGAGGAGGATTGGTTCACCGTTCGAGGGCTTGTCCATTCGAAAAGTAAGTTGCTCGCGGCTTGGGGACAGACATTTTGATGAGGGTTGTGAGAGAGATGATGTGTTGAAGTGGAAGTGGAGGTTGAAGTGGAGGCTGAGGTGGAGGTGGAGGTGAAGTTGAAGTTGGGGGCGGCTGACCTGAGCAGGCCGGACCGCATTGGGAAAGCCGCGACCGGGGCCAACTATAAAACTTGAAATTTATAGACTCGGACGATAGGAACAACAACAACTAGTAGAATTGGAAATCTATGTATACTACTAGTACTAATAGACTAATCAGCTCTAATTAACCCTAGCTCGCAATTACCTCCACTCGAGGCCCTGAGTAGTTCTTTCGCCCATCCACAAACCACTGGATGGTCGAGATAATCAAAATGATACCGAATGCCACAACGCAGTAGTCTATGATTATAATCATAGTCAGTACGAAAGGGGAAAGGTTTAAATAGTATATATATAGAGAGATAAAAGGTCGTGGCTCACTCATATTGCTGCCGGTAACAGGTAACCCGGGTGGAAAGAGGAAAAGGACCGTCGTTAAGCTGATGTATAATAGCGAAACCTGCCAGAACGTATTTAGTCTTGAGCACTGATGCACTGAAAAGAAGGAAAATAAGTTAATAAAATTAAAACATACGATATTCAATACCCAACCAAGAAGATTGGGAAGCACAAAATTCCTCTCAGGAAGCATATTGCGTCCTCGAAGACAGTGGACTGCGATGGGGATCCCATATGAGAGATCCAGTAGCACGACCGAGGCTGATATGATGGCATTGAAAGCACTAAGAAGAGAAATAAATGATTTGCATTCACAAACAAACTGACAGGAATGTACATACCTGGTTGATCCTAGTAGGATAATTCCGAAGATGATAACGAGAACCAAGTTGAGATAAAGCGCATTGAGAGGGATTTGGAGCTTGGGGTGAATCTGAGAGAAAAAGAATGAGGCGGGAAGTCCACCATCTCTGTGAAGAATGCGTCAATCAATACTATAACCTTGAAACAAGGTAGATATTAATGGTAGTGAAATCACTCACCTAGCAAACGCATATATCATGCGACTACTCGTCGTCATGATGGCTGTTGCCGCAAAAAGAACACAAATAATGGGGAACCTTGCGTCGTGTTAATAAGACGATAATAGGCATAATACGTTCTGAAGTCTCTCACATCAAGAGACAAATGGCCCCTGGGGTATTTTCAGTGGCACGACTTAATATTGCCAGCAGCGGCGTTGCCGCAGAATCAATGATTTCCGAGATATTACCAGCCACAAAGAGAAGCACAACAAGAAAGAGTGACCCTGTTATTGTCCCAATTCCAACGCAAGCGATCATAATTTGTGGCCCTGTTTCGGATGGATTCGGAATTTCTGTGAGGTGTCAGAACGGCGAAAATGAATTAATGCCAATCTCCAACAAGAGAGGGTCACCTTCTATCATATGAGCTACTGCATCAAAGCCGGTGACGCTGAGACCCCCCTGTAAAAGTCCCAGTAACCAGGCAACCCCATCGGGCCACCCGGTCTGATTGACAAAATCGCGAAAAACAAACCTGCAGTTGAAGTTGGTGAATATATTAGTGTGGTGTTCTAGTCAGAAAGTGAGACAGCGGAACCCCACTCACTCTGCCGAGTTGTAATTTGGAGCTGAGCAAGACAGCACCACAATACAGATGATGGCAAAGCCACTCAAAGACCAGATAACTGACATATTACTAGTATAAGCACCGGATGGACATAATTAGCTGGGAGGAATATATTTCTTACACGCAGCTCTGGTCAAGTGGGGCAATAGGCTGTTACCAATGGCGTTCATGGTAAAAGCAGCAAAAGTGTACCCAAGATATATCAGAAACTGATGCCAGTTCTGGGATTGGTATGCCTAATCCGCATTTTGAGCTGCAGGAAAACAAAAAAAGACAGCTCCGAAACCCACTGGATTGACCAAGGAAACGATGCCGAGGATCAGTTGGCTCCCAAGCACGCCACCAGTAGCTGCCAGGGCCACCCAGCCAGAACAGTTCACCCAGCCGGTTATCCATGATATGATTGGCATCCACCTATCCCAGGATATCAGTGCAACCCAGTGGTATTGTCCTCCCGCGGTCGGATATGCAGAAAGAAACTCTGCAAGCGAGGTAGCCATACATAAGCTGCAGGTTCCGGCTGTGATGAGCCCTGGGATTCCACATTGTGAGTATATCGATATTGTGTTGGACTTAGGAAATGCTGCTTACCCCAGACAACACTGGAGCTCCCACCCGAGGGTAGACTGATGGATAGACTTGTTGATAATGCGGTCCATGACTGCTTGCTGTTAGTTGAGGGACATGGTATTTTTGATTGCTATGTTTTAGTGTGGCTGACATTCAAAATGGCAAAAGCCAAGCCTAACATTGATCTGGCCCGGTCAGTCATATGGTATTACTCATAGGGATTGAGGAGGAATTTACAGAAAGGAAAACTGCTGCTTAAGCTGCCGCCTGTGATCTACTTGATCTGGATGGCAGTCACCATGGCTGGATTTTGTATGGTTTGACATTATCTTCCTCTGCTCTGTTCAGGTTGCAACATATGTAGCAGAAGAGGGTGAACAGACAGGGAAAATGAAAAGGGAAAATGAAGAGGGAAAAAAAGAGAGGAGAGTATTGGAAATCCAGAGAACAATGAGAGAGCGTTCTGATCTGGTCACTTTGTGTAATGTATTAGAATATGACTTCAAATTCATCAACCAGTACCCACCGATGGATTCAAGAGCGGTCAAATTGTTGTCACGAATACTTTTTTAAAATGCGAGTCGAGTGAATTGAACAGTGAAATCCGTCATGAAAGTTGGATAATTCCCAAATTTAATTCTCTCTTCCTACATCCAGTTGATAGTCGTACTTAAGGGGTTTAATTGAATGTGTTGGCTTAGTTAATTCCCCGTGGGGTAAACCATTTGTGGAGTAAGCATCTCACCTCAACGGACTAATGTCCGCAGTCCACTATAGTTGGAATTGACCAATGGCGTAACTCATATAATGGCCATTGGAAATCAAAATAGCGCGGACAACAGGATTTCGAGTTCATTGAATGGCAATTGGCTCGCAACAAACCCCAACCGCTGATGCTCGCATGGACATTCTGCATCTAGCAATATCTAAGGGCAACCTCATAGCTGACGTAATGAGAATAAATTATTACCTGAGAATATGTAGTAAAGCAATTTGACTTGATTCATATGATATAAGTAGTCTTCTGGATGTTTGAAATTTTAGGAGGAACATACATGCACTTCTTAGTACTATTCTCGACGTCTGTCTACGGTAGTGCAGATTTCCGGCATTGCTATTGGAGAAGAAGGCCAAATGAGAGGAAGCAATGAATAGCTTGTGATACGCCAAAGACGTCCTCCAGAACCTGAATATGCTCTGAGTTTAACGAGACGAGCTCTGGTGGGCTACGACCTTTAGAGATCTCTGTCCTGAGACCAAACACTACACGCAGGGCCGAGATGAAATCGTGGCGAAAGGAAATAATGCAAGTTGAGCTGGACATATTTGCATAATTAGGATCGAAATGAGTCACATCAGATAGTGCCTCCCAACTTGAAGCTTGCAGATTTGGACATATACCTAGGTACATTTGGGTCGGTTGACCCAGTAGTGACATGTCTAAGATACGCCCTGGCAAGGTCCGGGCCGGCTCTTGGAAGGTACTTTCAGCCAAAGCCCGCCCTCAATAAAGCCATTTACCTCCTCATTATAGCACATGGAACCTGGCCATGCATCTCGGTGAAGATATTATATGAGCGGAAATAGGCATAGAACGACTCTCGCCGACGAGTGAACAGTTTATTTGTCGATGCCATCGTGACATATGAGAAGATGGACGGGAGCGAGGAATTACTATTAACCGAGCTGACAGGTATGAAGAGAGAAACTATCTTAAGTAGCTTTGCAATTCAGCCCAAGCTGGGGATGCACAACCTGTTTTGGAGGCTTTCCCGCGGAGCCTTGATAGTTGGGCTGACTCGGATCCTCAATCCCGGCCGCGGGCGGATTATACGGATGATGATGATGGATTTAATATTGGAAACCCGCGTGCAAGTGCTAGGTAAACCATGGAGCCTCAAGCTATACCCAAAAATTACTCATTTCAATTTATCAAAAAGATTCTATGAACATGATGCAGCCTACTACAGTTCATGTCTCCATTAATGAGTCACTTATCTGAGGATCATACTAATATCGTTATAGGATCCCTCTCCTCGCTGGCTCAATAAAGCCACACACCATCTTGTTCTAGCATTCCCATAGCTTCTATCTTCTTCATGCATGCTTTGATTCTCTGTACGACATGCTCGGCATACCCCGGTCCTAGTGGCGGTCTAGGAACAGTCATATCCATCTTTAACCAAGGCACAGAACTGAGTTGTTCACAAGCCTGGCGCATTTCATCAATTTCACTATCGCTGTACAAAGCTCCCGCAAAGACAGCCACGGGTGGATTGGAATAATTCATTGTCCCTCGATTGGGATCCTCGGCAATGGGAGGGGTAAGTCCTTCCAGCAATAGGGGTATTTCGACTGCCCCGGAAGTGCTGCTGGTGACATTATGTATAACTAGTGAGAATATTAGCCTTAAACAAAGACTGCCGGTTACGTTCACCCTTACTTTCGTACTCTGGCAAGTAAAGAGGCTTGACAGCGTTGAATACTTGCGGGTTGCTGCTGCCACACGTAATGACTGGCAGCGGTGACATCGTGGCGGATCTATTCACCTGCGAAAGCATATTCGGAAATCAACAAAATCCTGTAGTGATGGGGTTATTTATACTCATGAGCGAGCGATGTACAGATGACTGTCACTGCACCTGCTATTGGCTGGCCGAATCGATTTCCTAAAGGGGACAAGCTGAACTTTGCTGACAGGATGCATCATTTGGTCCCCCCACCCCCCTTCCCCCAAGCC
>JAVMSB010000177.1:0-64285 GCA_031761475.1 Penicillium pancosmium | reverse complement strand
ATTAAAACATGAAAAAGGAAATGGAAATACCGGTTGATGTCAGAGCCACCGGGGGGAGGAGGAAGGAAGGGAAGTGGTTGGGGGGTCACAAGTGGATGCAGGCCTAAAAAAGGTAGGTCGTAGAGTAATGTTTACGGAGGCCTCTGGTCCCGGCCGCAGCAATACAGTTAGGGCGGAGCAGGGCGGAGGGATACTCTGAATGGCGTAGTGTGAGTGGAGGGGGGGACTAAAGGAGACAGACAGAGAGACAGGGAAAGAAACGGGCGAAAATTGGGTGGTTACTGGTCGGTGGTTAGTGTTGGAGCCAGAAAAAAAGAAAAAAAAAGAGAAAATAAAAAGAGGAAAAAAGTCCGAAATAGGAAATTGGAAAAATGAGGGAAAATTGAGAACAGGGTCAGAACCATCGGGGGACAGATCCAAGACCTTACTGGGGTTCCAGGACCCATATCAGATCCAATAATAAGGCGGGTTTAGCGTGGTTGCAACCGTCGGTCCAATTGCCTGCGCCAGGGAAAATTACCAAATTACCATTGCTGTATCGATAATACACAATACCCAATACACGATTTGAGGGTAAGGAACTTGCGTGTCTGCGTGGGTGCGCAAGCATGTACGCCTCCGTCCCTGCACAGGGAAGGGTTAAAGGGGGGGTCACCCGGTGGCTGATCGATGGAATGAACAAAGCTACTGTACGATAGGTCTCAAAGATGGCTCTAGAGTATACAGAGAACGGAGTACAAGTACACTAGACAAGGCGTACAGTATAACTATGAGTGTGCAAGTTGCTGTAAATAGGCAGGATTGCTAGTGGCTGATACTACGTACTATATGGAGTACGTATACTACTACTAGTAGTACTACTACTACGAGTACTCCGTATGTTCTATGTTCTAGACAAAAAGAGAAAACCCCAAAAGAGACCAAGAACGGGTCAGCCTCTAAAACCCAGTTCCAATAATGTACTCCGTCCTCCGTACTCCATACTTCATCGTTGCCTTGGACAGAGGTGAGAGAGAGAGGAAAGAGATGATCACTCTAGGGGGGGCGTCCATACCTAGCGTGACGGTAATAATGAAGGGTTGGGCGGCAGGGATGAGCATCGGGAGTCTCGGTCTCGCTGATCGGCGTAAGAGGCATGTAAGGCCTGCTGAGCAGTCAACCTGCTGGAACTTGGACACTGGAAGGGCGGCTAGCATATTCGTTCAATCAACACTAAGTGCAACCGGCTCCGTGGACCACCCCGGCCCTAATCCAATCCATTGACTGGCCCGGATTCTGTCCAGCTCCTCCCTCCTCCCTCCTCTCTCCCTTTAGCGGAATTCCAGGATGAGAGGACCCCCACTCGTCTCACTGCTCGTAACAATCCGAGCCACCCGCCTTCGGTGGCTGAGAGTCCCGTGAGAAGCGCGCCATGACTGGTTGCTGTCCGTGTGCACCGGATTGCACGCCCATGGTTGGTTCTCTCCCCTAGTCGTCGCCCTCCACACCGAGACTTCTCTCCAGCCTTGGTGACCGTCAAAATGCCATCATGACACCGTTACCCTACAGGTGACTAATCGCGTACCCCCCGGCGCCATCGCCTGATTGGCCCATTTTCTTGTCATTGACTCGTCTCGTTTGATTTATCTGGGGCCCTTTGGCCCTCGGTTTCCGACCGCGGTCTTTTTCGACTCTGTCTTTCGTCAAGCCTAGTACGGATACACTGGTCTTTCAACTGATCGCCGTCGCCATTCATGATTATTCCTCTTAGACGACCTCCTAGTTCCGGCTCTAGGGGCTCCTCAAATTTTATTTTTTTCCCTTTTTGCTTTGAACCTTCCCGGTCACTCGGACTCATGTCGGAAACTCGGATGATGGCCCATCTCCACGATACTTCGTAGCGTATATATTGCCTTTTTGCTTTTTTTTGCCTTATCCTGGTCCTCCGTACCGTACTCCGTACTCCGTATAACGGAGTAGTCCCGGGCTAAGATTTCAGGAGAGGTTCCGCGCGGACCAGTTTGATAGTTCAGGTCAAGCCTCCCTACAGCACGGACGCGGACGTCTCTGATTCGTTGGTTTGTCATGCAACCTCCGGCCTGCGCTGGCGCTGTGAATGAAGCGCCCTGCGAAACCGTCCTTTTGACATTTGCCTCCTGGTTCGTACATTACTCCGTCCTCGAGGCGGGTGGTTGGGGCATTGTTGCACTTGTGATCCTTCCGGATGTACTCTGTCGATCATCAAAGAATCAAAAAGGAGGGTATCAGTATAGATGACCGGGAGAAACTACGTCTTTGATTCCGGGAACAGTCTCCTCCGTATACTCCGTCCATAGAACCTCAACGACAACTTGAAGATTCAACTGGATAATTGCCGTGGATCGAGTCCCGATTGGGAAATCAAATAGATTCGACGCGCAGACGCGGAGTGCACGCGCCTCATGGTGATAGGCAACTCCAGTACCATGTCACGAACCACTTTGGTACAGCTGATGCGGGCAAAAGGGACTAAGACTAGGAAAGACTCAAGAGGATGCAGGGTGGACATCCGTCACGCCACCAGTTCAAAGAACTTGAAACTCGCGTACGAGAAGGACAGGGCTCGCGAGACGATCGAGAGGCCGTGACCCTGGGTCATCTTGGCGGGTGCAAATCACGATTTCGTGATTGTCATCCGCTGAGCTGAAGACTGGATACGGCCCAAAGTCGGCTGGGATTGATTTGGAGCATTGTGATTTGACGAGGGCTGAGGGTTGAGGGGGGCCAGAAGGGCAGAAACTCGTCGTCAGTCCTTCCACCACTCCACTTTTTCCGAGCCACCGCCACGGTGTGGGTTTGCTCGTCCTCGTCTTCGTCTTCGTTTCGGTGTTTCCAGAACCCCAGATGGAGGGCAGAACGCAAGTGGAGCTGGCGAAAAGCGAAAGTGTGAGGCAGACGATCTCTTTCTTCGATCATCCAGAACATTGGTCACAGTCACAGTCATACAAGCCCACGTCTCGCTTGGGTCTGTTGCATGGGGCTGTATCTTTCCTCACCCTTGGTCTCCATCTCCATCTCCGTCTCCGTCTCTTCTCGGTTTTCCTTGGCTCTCCTCGGGACTTTTCCTTTTTGCCTTTGCCCGATCTACATGCTGACTTGAAAATCTTCTCCCCCCTTAACTAAATCAACCCCAGCCCGGGCCAACCAACCTCCCCGTGGACCACTCGCACGTCCTCCCTAGTGGCTTAGTGGGGGCAATCGTAAGAAAAAAATGGCCCAAGGCCAATGTTCGAAAATGGATCCATCCATCCATCCCCTCTCTCTTGTCTTGTGTGTGCGCGCACGTTGCCACCGACCACTAGTTGTAATCCCGGTTGCGGCACTGCGGAGCTTCGTCGATGGGGAGTCAACGCTGGTGCATGGCACAGGCAAATGAGCAAATAGCACAGAAATTAGCATCCCAAATCCCAACAACCTCCCGAGCAAATTATTGTGCTCCACACGGAGCGTAGTAATGGAATATTTACCGCCCCCCTCTTTTTTAAACTTGCGTGATATTTTTGCCGTGTACGGTGTTACCTGCAGCATTCGACTTCGTCACAAGAACGCATCATGGATCAATTGATCTCAAAGATCATATCGGGTGCTTTGTACTTATTCCTTGGAATTTGTCTTTAGGTAAAGTGTATATGGAGTTTAAATAATATATATTTTTCTTGAAAAAAAAAAAAGTACGAATATTCATGTAATTCATAAAAGAAAAAGAAAACTGAACTGTCGTCCCCATAGTCAAAGCTAGCTAAGCTGATGATCTCGCCTCTCGGTTCACAGACGGGTTCAACTCTCAACTATTGGTGCATGCAGCCTGACCGCGACCACCCATCGTCGTGATACTCCGTCATCGGCCGTTGCAAGAAACAGGCACCTTCATTGTATGCACGCGGAAGGGTCGCCAATCAAGGAAGTCATCCGAGATCCCTTGTCAATCATACAGTAGCGAAGGAGTAAGTGTAGTCCACTATCTATGGTCAGCGCGGGCGGACGCGGGCAACTGGTAATAATCAACTAACTCCGAGTATAGTCTACTTCTTCACCCGTCCATTCAACTGGAGCACTACGGAGTACTCCACAATTGAACTTGCGTGCCACCAGGCCGTGATTGGTGTCGCAACAGAGTTTCTGGTACATGACTACTATCGTATGCCCACAGACCAAATAGTACACAAGTACGCCCTATAGCATGGAAGTATATGTCGCCAGCATAATATTGTACATGTTCCAGCCTTCAAACAGGTTGGGTCCAACGCAGCAAAGCTGAGGGCTGATCAGCATACCTCATAACCGGATCCTAACCGGATTACTCCGTGTGTATGTATGTCGTATACTTCTGTAGGACTCCATCTCCGTACATTGGATTTGCTTCTGCTCCAGTTGCTCCGTCATCTGGGCCCAGGTCAATTACACAACGCAAACCAACCCGGGCGGGGCACCGATTCCGTTCAATCGCCCCCGGCATCAATTTCCTAGACTTTGAGCAGAGGGATTGTGCCGCTGCCATGGAGTAACCTGTCTCATGCGTCGAGATTTTTTTTGCCCTGTTCACTTTCACTTTTTCCGGATGCCAGTGCCGACACTGAGCTCGCAATGCCATACGGAGTACGGAGTATGCCTGCTTGATTCCCAAGCAAGGCTCCTTGCATCGACCCCCTCGTCCTTGCGGATGGGCACCGAATGCTCGGGAGAACACACAAACTACCGAGACTAACTAAACAAAAAAAGATATTGGATGCCTGCCGACTGGGTCCCATACATACGCACAGGACACGAGTATGTGTGTGAGGTAGACTAACCGCCGTCGATATCACATCGACCTTTCTACTGTTTCGCCTCGGCATGCGATATCGCTGGAGCAACGCGACGCGACGCAACACCAATCTAGCATAAATGGGTCTAATGTAACGAATCGGTCAAGGCTGCAGTTTCCTGCGCCAGGAAAATCTACGACATCGGTGGGGTTTTTGTTGACGAGAGGGGGGTGGAAATCTGCGGTTGCGATGGTTGAAATTCCTAGCGTCATTTCTCATTTTCACAAGCCTCATCTACTATTCCCGATTCCTGACCCTAAAAAAAGAGGATCGTTGCCCCTCCTCTTACCCCCTCTCTTCGAGACAGTTCACGTCTAAGCCCGGGGCGGATGGGCGACCTCGCAGCCCACACCCCCTTTTCGATCACCTCCAGCAGGGGGGCGTGAGAGACGATCAAAGGTCAACTGACATGGGTGCGTTTTTTCGGAGCGATGATCTTGAGGCGATACACCATGCGACAAAGATGATTTGACTTCTTTTCGTATTTTTTGGGGAGTTGGAAGGTCCTACAGTAGTGAAATTACAAGGAAAGTAGAAAGCCACCCACCTGGCAGGCGCTTTGGGATGATTCTTTTTTTGGGAATGTCTGACCATCCACCTGGGTCATTCAATCAATCTACTAGCTCATCCTTTCCCACCCTGGCATATGTACTCGAGTCACGACAGAAAAGAAAAGCGCCAAAGGGCCGGGATGACGGGTCGCAAAGGCAACAAAGACAATCACAATCAGGGGAGAGTCAAGTGCATGCGAGAGGGATTCTAGACATGCCTCAGCCCGGCGCAGGGGCCAAACAGATTGCGCCTCGAATCAAAGGGAAGCGCACGGCGGCACGGAAGGACGGTTTGATATTACAGTACGGAATACATCCATTATTTTCGAGGCTCCATCAATCTGATTTGGAGAGACTCCCGACCAGCGCCCCAAGCACCATTTTGCCGTCTCCAGTCTGACACATCCGTCATCGCCTCGCTGTGTGTTTGTGTTTGTATGTGTGTACGAGTATTTGCTTTTCATTTGACTTTCGCCTTGGTATCCTTTGAGTTTTGATGGGCACTGTACTTCGAAGGAAGTGCTGGAAGCATCAAGAGTATCGGTCTTTTGACCACTCGGGTCTGTCATTTTAAACCAGTGAATTAACGACATGTTGGCGTATCAATCAAGTGTGTTGGAATTACCGTATACGGTGTGGAGAAGTGGAGGACCTGCACGACCATTATTACGTAGCCGTGTCTCAGGCCGTCCAAGTCCGTCTAAGATTAGACTCAAGTCAAAAGGCACATGGTGGTCTGGGAGGGACGCGAGTCTAGACACTCGGCTATCACTCATCAATAATCACAATCATTATCACAGTTTAACCATGAACATGCAGTGTGTCTCCCCAGGGTCTTTTTTTCTTTTCTTTTCTTTTTTTTGATATATTATTTTTATGATTATCTTCTTCGGGGATGATCATCCCAGCTCCCGGGAGACGCACTACAATCCCGGTCCAGCTACTTTCCGTACTATGGATGGAATAGTCAATCAAAAGCCAAATACTAAATTTCATACCCATAATCCCGAAATTCTATTATTCTGCCTTCCACCTTCTTACCCATGATTCCTACAGCCGATCGTGGTGGAGCAACGCGTGTCCCAGTGCAGACTGAAGGTCACTTTCCCAGGATCACATTCCCGCCCTCTCCGATTCTCCGTCCACATCCGGTATCGCCGCCACTTTACTCCATGTGTTGTATGTACTCCCTACCTACTCCGTAATCTGGAGCTTCTAGGACATTGCTGCCGAAGCCGATCGATTCCGCCTATGAAATGGGGAACAAAAAGTATACGAATTACGCCTGGTTCAATAGTTTTGGCGAATGCCAGGTACAATCCCGAGGTTGCTGGTCACATTTCCAACCCAGCGCCGGTCAGTGAAAGAAGATGATTTCTGACTGCTTGGGGAATGTTCAGATCAGACTAGAGCACATAGAGGGCGGTATACGGAGTACGGAGTACATGCTTCTGTTTCCAACGGCGACGACGTTCCGGACGGGGCAATGACCGAGGGTCGTACTTGGGGTAAATACATGGTTTAGGCTCGTCGTCGGTGAAGACTAAAGCACAACCGCTCAAAGCTGAGATGGAAAATATACCCCCGAGTTCACTGTTCGCTCATAAACTAGAGTGGCCCAGCAAATTGGATTTTCCAGTGGCGGACATAGCCCAAACCTGGAAACGGAAAGGTTAATTATTGCCCGCAGGTGGTATTGGGATTGGGGGAAGCTATGTCACCAGCCCATCGACTTCTTTGAGATCGAGATCGCTGAGATCAGTACGATCTTACATAGTTCCAGACGAATAAACAGTTTTCAAGTTTCAATTTCCCGTCCAACGACGAAAACAGCATTTCCATGGAGACGCAACAGATCTCGGAGATCACAACGTGAGTAGAAAGAGGAAATTGACCGAAATGTACTCAAAGTCAAATCCGAACGTGTGAGCCTCCAATCAATCAAGACTCCAACGCGGACTCCAAAGTTCCAGTTCAACTCCCAACTTTGTCTCCAGCGCCCCCAAGCCTCCTACATAGTTTGGGTGCGGTTTCAACCTTCAGCCTTTTGCCATTTTGTCCTCATCGGTCGTTTTGAACCCGGGCACAGCGCGTGAATCTTGGCTTACTGAGGGGGTGGCTGACCACCAAATTGTTGGCTCTTTTGTGTTTTATGCTCGTCCCCCGAAGGCGTCTGCTAGTGACGACCGGGAGGAGACGCCTGTTCCATGGCAGACTAACGACGCCGGCGTAAACCACCTGGTCAAAGGTACTTACTTACTCAATGTGTCAGGGTCAGTTGGTCGTCTTTGAGTGCGTCCTCGGCAACCGCGCGTTGCTTTATTGAGATCTCTGGTTTGCCTCTTTGCTCTTCCCGATTGTGATATGGTCATCGGGGCGGTTCTTGAATCGACCAAAGCGCTCTTTCTTTTGCTTGTCTGGGGCTGTTACCACACAATTTGCGATCGGGGCATGCGCCGTTTTGGGCTGGGCTTTTTCTCTGTTTCTCAGGCTGGTGGCTGCTTTGCGTCTGTTTGATAGTCGTGGAACGTGTCTGAAGACGGGCTGGCTGGCTGATAGGGCTTTTGAGGCTGAATGAGTACACTGCCGATCGCCAGAAGAAAACATCGGATTTGCTTTGTTCTGTTTCCAATAGATGATGTCCTGTCCTTCTGATACTTGTTCCTAGAACACATCACACTTACGGTCCTCGATATGGTAGCATTGCCCTTGCTACCGACAGCTGTCTCTTGGCCATTGAGCAGGTTCCTCTTGCGTAAATACACCGACAGCGAGATTACATCGCATGCTTCACCAAGAACAAGGAACCTGGATCATCGACGCTCGGCTCTTGTAATCTGGTCTGTTTGCCGAGTCGTCTGGTGGCATCAGGCCACCTTGTGCAGCCTACCGTTTAACACCAGCTTCTTTACCCCGGATCCTAGGTGACGATGCTGGATATTGATATCGGCTTCGATGGAGACATCCTCTTTTGGCTTACTTCCTGCCAGGTGTGGTTGTTTATGACAGCTGGCCTACTCCGCAGTGTTTGTGTTCAGGTTGCTTTCAAAGCATCTAGCTCTAAAGTATGATCGTGAAACTCCTTAATAAATCGGGGTTGCGCACAAGAGTCAAATGCGCTCGAACACTCAATCTCTGGCTATTCCATAGTACCATAGCATGATTCGTCCTACAATAAACAGGCCTCTGCCAGGTCTTGACAGGAGCTCCTGGGTATGTCTAAAAGAAATCCATCTGTGCATCCAAGAAATGCAATAGTCAACCTTGCTCAAACCCTTACCTATCTTTGAAAATCGGTACTCCCCAGCCCTGCAAATCGTTGTGTAGACCTTGCTCGAGGCCCCTCCAATATTACATCCGTCACACACACACACACACACACATGAAAACCGACAAAGCCCAGCATAGGCGATGCAAAAACAAAGTAGCCAAAAGGATTCTCCTTGCTCATCGCAGTTTCGCAAAGAGGCCCTGTCCGACACGGACTCGCCGAAATAATAAAAAACGCGGGGGGGATCCCCATGCACAATGCAAATTTAACCGGTTTGGAATACGACTCAGTTCCGCTTTATTCAGAGCAAGCTACTGCCTCTCAAACGTTGCCTTGCTTACATGTCTGCACGAGTAAAGGCCTAAATACCGCTCTGTTTGGAACCAGGCTAGGCTACCTCCTCGGCGGATATATGATACATCACAGTGTGGGTGGCATTTGATTACTACTATACAACCATGTGTCCATGTAGTATGGAGTCGGCCGACTTTTGTGCTTGTGATAGAGCGGAAACGGTCACGGTGGATTGATGTGTTATGACTCACGTACAACCTAGGGATGTCATAAAGAAAATTCAATAAAAATCATCAGTATTTTTGATTTGTTATGTTTCTATCTTCCAGCTAAGATCCTGCCGGACGGAAGAGAAAGCAGCATGTAGAGCCGAGTCAGCAACAGAGCTAAATCTGAGTATAGAGTACAGTCATAGAAGCAGCGAGAGATCCAAAATTGAAGAGAAAATAAGTCAGAACGCACAAAACGCCTTGCCGAGTAACCCACGTGAAAGTAAACGATCATGAATCCATCCGTCATATCAAATCAAAAGCTCAAAATGCAATCAAGCGCGAAACTCCGGGGAAGAAGATATCAAAAATAAGAAAGCCCTAGCGAATAACACACGTCACTAGGAAAGAATGGGTATCAAGCTAACCAAAAATCCAAAACACCAGCGCTCGAGTTGAGGAAGCGCCAGTAAGTAAGAAAAATCAAAATTCAATATAATGAAAGAACGTCAAGTCAGGGACACGTAGTGTTCTTCCAGGCATTCCTTTTCTTTTGAGAAAAAAAAGAAGAAAAAGCGGGGGCAATTTATAGCCGCCAAACGGAGTCGGACGAGCTATCTTCGGAGGGTTGAGCAACTTCGCGCAGCCAGGGACATTCCAGAACGTCACGGATGGTCCATCGCTTATTGACATCCATCTCCAGGCAACCTTTGACCAGATCAAGGGCATCACGGCGGTCATAATGCACATTGTCTTCGATCATCTCTCCGAGCATGGCATCTTGATCCCATGTGCCGTTTAGTATATTGGCTTGGATGCGAGGGGTGAATGTATCTTGGAAGGGACGAGAGCCAACAACCATGGTAAAAACGATGACACCAAATGCCCAGATATCAACTGATGGGTGGATCACACCGCCAGTCGACTGAAGCAGCTCAGGTGAAGCATACTCGAGGCTACCGGCAACACTCGTACTCGAACCAGCAGGGCCCATTTGTTTGGGAGGGGGTCGATCAGCGACCTCATCG
Organism: Penicillium pancosmium; assembly: GCA_031761475.1. NCBI lineage: Eukaryota > Fungi > Ascomycota > Eurotiomycetes > Eurotiales > Aspergillaceae > Penicillium > Penicillium pancosmium. The sequence goes on along the minus strand of JAVMSB010000177.1, from coordinate 54,109 downwards.
TAAGGATCAGGAGAGTCCCCGCCGTTATCAATTGTCATCCATTCGGCCATACCGAAATCACAGAGTACCAAAGTTGAAGATATGTTACCGTCTTGGTCCGCAATAGGATCAAGCAAGCAATTCTCGAGCTTGATATCCCTATGCACCACGCGGGTATCTTCGTGGAGATAACGAATGGCACATGCGAGTTGGTAAGCATACTTCTTCGCGAGACACGTCTTGATGCCTTGTCGATTCTGGCGAACCAAGTCGAACAGTGTACCACCGATGGCAAGCTTGGTGAAGCAGAAAGTAGCGAAGTCGGTTTCATAAACGGCGTCAAGGGTTAGGATGTGGGGATGGCTGAGATATCTCCAGACTCGAACCTCGTGGTCGAATTCCGCTTGCACATCATCGTTCTCTTTCTCGGAGCGGCCAGTCACATGCTTCTTCACGATCTTGACGGCAAGACGTTTCGGTTCGCCGTACTCTTCCACCTTATAAGCCTCTTTCACAACACTGAAACCTCCGAAGCCGATTTGTTTTCCTAGAACATAATCGGTTCCAACCATCTGGCCCTCGTCGTCTGGTTGTGTGGCTGGCTCTTCCTTGCTAGAGGACCACATCGACAAGAACATACTCGCCGGTGATTTGCCGCTGGAAAGGGTCGACCGCCGGGAGCTATGCCGCGTGGAGTTCCGCAGACTACTGCTGCGGTCAAGCCCAGAGCTGCGCTTGCTTCCAAACGGTGTCATGACACCCCCAGACCAGGAGGAGCTGCGGTCCTCGGGGGACGTCAGCGACTGGGTGGGCGAAGTGATATAGAGAGGTGATAGCAGCACATCTTTGCCATCGGGCGGTGTATGAACTTCCTCGCCTGGGGAAGCCGTTGATACCGATGTCAGAGAGGTCGGTTGATCGAGTTCATTTGTTGTCATCGAGCCATCCTCCGAGGAAACGGAAGGGCGTGAACGGGAAGCCCCGGTCGGGATACCCCGCTCTTCGAGGGACCGCTTAGATTCGCAACCCCAAGCGACAGATTGCGGGTCGGCGGAGCCATCATCGTGAGAAAGCGCGTTCCGGAGACCAGAGGTCCGGGACTCGAACTTTTGCGGGGGGCGGTTCTTGGCGTCGCCTTTCACGAGAGGCTCTTCCAGCGGGCGCTGTATACCCGAGTCCAGGGAGACCGTTGGGTGGAAAGAAATGGAGGGGCGACGCTTTTGCAGGTACGAGTCTTGCAGGTATGAGTCAAGGGGAGAGCCTGAAATCTCATCTGGCTTGTGGGGGTATTCGGCGTCATCGGCTGGGCGGCCTTCAGGGCGAGGGACTGAGATGGGAGGCGTTGCAGAATGCAAATCATTTAACACACTGCGGTCTTCATTAGTATCGCGGCGGTGCGCCTTGTAGTCATGAGATTTGGTGCGTTCGCTCTCGATACCATCGCCACTCTCTGTCGATTTCCCCCTCCCTTGCTCTTCACCGGGCCATCCTGATCTGTTCTCGCGAAAGGATGTTTCAATCCGCAAACTCGCTAACCCGTGCCTCTCCGGATACGCCATGCCCTCGGCAGGAGCGCGGAGTAAGACGTCGTTTTGGAAAGCGAGCCCTTCGTAGGCTCGCAGTCGGGTTGCGGAGGCACTTCCGACGTTTTTCTTTTGGAGTTTCGAATGATGAAAGTCGGTCGATTTAGATGGAATGGGATGTCTGACGGTGGGGCGATAAGCGTGTTAGAAGTGGGGGCGACACGCTTTTAAAATTCGCGGGGTCGAGTGACGGCGTGGTCGGGAGACGGAAGATATTGAAGTAGGTAGGAGAAATCTTGGGAAATGTTGACGTTAAACAGAGAGTAAAGAAGCCAAGTGAGGTCAGAGGGGAAATACTGGACAAGAGATTGGTCAATCGGAGCCAACCGGAGTCTGCAGGGCGTTTTGGGAGGGAAGCCTCGGGGGATTCCGGGAGGATCAGCTGATCGCCCTGTTGCCCTACATTAGTGTACACAGTACACAGTACACAGTACATAGTAGTAGTACTAGTAGTCTACATAGTCTACGGATCCTAGTACTCCAGGGTACATATAGTGGCAGTGCAAAACATAATTACTCACTTTTAAATGTTCCGCATTCAAATTTCAGAAGCTAGTAACCTTGGTCCTTGGAATGTCATCTACTAGTATGAATACCCAAGTACTACGTTAATATCGGGTCTCACTGGTATGGGGATACTAGTACTTACGACGACTAGTAAATCTCCATTGATACTAGTAAAGACCACAAACTCAAGCCAAATTGCCAGTGCCAGTGCTAATTTGGACGTTCTTGAAACCACCTCTACTATAGCTTCCTCATTCAGCGTAACGGTGATATTGGTCGACCTCACAGAAAGTGACAGATGGTGATGCTTGTTCGCTTTAATACCACCAGAATGCCCCTCCAATTCTAAAGCCAGAGCCTGATCAGCTACTCGGTAGTAGAAAGTGACCTTGCCACTACTGCTGTCACGGATAAAATACTAATAATAACTTAAAAATGTCTCAAGCCAGTAACTTGCTGGTATCGCCAGAGATGAAAAGAGAAAATAACAAAATTGGATAGAACTCCTGCTGCGATGAGCCACTCCAAGCCATTTATACCTTAAACTCGGCATGTTAGACGTTCCGCCATTGATGTCAAACTACTAGGCCACGACCGTCAAGAAATTCCAAGCGTGGTTGATATTTTGCAATGAATTTGTAGCTCCTTAAGCCCTGGAGGCGCACTGCAGGTGTGGACTACATATCTCGCACTAGAGGCCGGCTCATGCGCCCTGACCGGGAGCGGAATTTGGCCAAAGTCCGCCGAGCTTCATTCAATTACCTTCGCTACTAGTATCACTAGTACTTTATGCAACACAAACTTGAATGTAAAATATGGCAAATGCCATTATGGGATATTCAATATATACTAACGTAGTCTAGCGCTTCAATTCCGATGTTATTGTTCAAGATGATCAACTTGAAGATTTGGGGCTGGAGTGGTAGTACCAATATATACTCCAGGGCTAGTAGTACGACTAATACTGCATGTTCCAAGGTTTAGGATACTACGAGTATCATTGTAACTGGCCAGTGCCCTGAGCAGGTGTACCGCCTTAGTACTAGTACTATCTACATAGGTACAAGTACTAGGTAGCAATAGAGTAGGTACTACTACTATGAGGATCACTGGCATGTGAAAATCTTGGAACACCTGGGCAATCGGAAAATATTCCCGAGTCCACAGATCCAACGTCTACATAAAGTTGATTGGAATGATGGGCGTCACTGCGTCAGATAAACCTCCCGCTTTTCACAGAACAAGAACACAGCTTAGGTATCCAGTCAGGGGACAATTTTACGTACAAGAATGATAGAATCAATCTCATTCTAGCTAGTGCGGGTCTAAATCTATTTGTTTACAAGTACTGACTCGGAGGACATACAGTTAGGGATCGGCAATGAATCAAGGGCGTTGTCTCGTTGCATCGAATTGGGAAATACCACAACAACCACGCAACACTAGGCGACTAACCCTAGCAACCATCCAATCTAACCATATTGAACTTTGAATCAAGCCACCACCATTTAGATAAACTCCAATGTTCTGTAAAGGTGTATACTGACTATAAATGTATGTAACCATGTCACTATACATAGTATAGTGAGGCCCTAAGCCCTAACCCGATCGGGCAACTTTCAGGGGCTTCGCGGGCCCCTGATTAATCACTTAGCCGCGCGCAAGGGGCGCTTGTTTGGGAGCAACCTCCTTTTGGCTTCATGTCTGGGGATACTTGGAGATTCAAACATTCAAACAGTCCTTTCCTTTCTTATTCTGATGTCGCTCTGGCAGTAGTTTCTCTTCTCCGCCTCGCCCTTAGTGCTGCGACTTGAAGTGCAGCCCAGCCACCCCACCTTTGTTGTTTAAGGCGCAGTCTTTCTTTTACGGGCCGACCAGTTCCAGGGACTCCGCGGTGAATCCAAATTACTTTCTCAATCTCGCAGCGCTGGCCACGGGATTTTCTTTTTCGCATACTCTTATCTTTCCGTCCGCTTTACGCCAAATAGCGCTGGTTCAACGATCCCTCCTTTCCTCGACTTTCTTTGTGTCACTCGCGTCTCCGCCTCACCGCCGATCCCACGTTCATTGCATCTTGCACCATGACGAGGCCTCAGATTATACGCGCTGGTATGTCTTTTCGTCGGAGCTATATCCGCATCATGAACCCGCGCTTGATTGCAACTTCCTGTGCTGACCCCGACTACCCTAGATACACTGGACCTCCAAGACCATGATACACCATCTGCGAAGGATCACACAAAACAACCCGAAGCACCAGCTCCTCTAGGGGGCGGCCGGCCTGCCCCCCACCAAGAGTCGTCGATTCGTCATGCGGAAGAGGATTCGAAAGCGGAGATAATGGGTGGACCCGGAGCGGGTGGACATGGGATGTATGAAGATGGGGACGATACAGAGGATGATGATATGGGATCAAATGGACATTACGATCATGAAGATGGCGATTTGGCCGATGGCGAAAGCGATGATCTTCTTGACGATGATCTAATGGACAAAATCTCCAGTTCTCCCTCAATTGATGATGGTAAGGCCCTCGGGAGTGGTTACTGTGCGGGGAGTTTGAATCTAACTGCAAACAGAGGATATTGACTTCGAATTTGTATACGCTCTTCACAATTTTGTCGCAACTGTTGATGGACAGGCGAATGCCTCAAAGGGAGACACCATGGTTCTTCTGGATGATAGCAACAGCTATTGGTGGCTAGTTCGCGTGGTCAAAGATGGAAGCATTGGTAGGTCCAGACCTTTTAAAACCCCTTGAGCAACACTAATATCAATCAGGTTACCTCCCGGCCGAGCACATTGAAACACCTACCGAGAGACTCGCCCGATTAAACAAACACCGTAATGTCGATGTATGTCTCAATGCTCTATCCGTCAACTGGACCCGCTCTAACATTAGCAGCTCTCGGCGACCATGCTTGGTGATAATTCCGAAAAGTCTAAGAATCCTTTGAAAAAGGCGATGCGCCGACGGAATGCGAAGACTGTTAACTTCGCACCGCCGACATACATCGAAGCTTCAGACGTTGAGTACTCATCGGACGACGATTCCGAACATGGCGACTTCTTCAATGATGACGAAACCGTTGAATCGGAAGAAGGGGAGGCCCAGGAACAGACTGAAGATATTGTGGTGGAACCCCTCAGACCCAAGGCGCAGAAGGAAAAGCCTGCAGAGCAGGCAGAGGAGGCGGAACTACAAGAGAAACAAGAGCCGGAGCGTTCAATTTCGGACCCCCGACGCTCCAGCGAAGAATTCTTCGACCCAGAAGGTAAGCAATCAAATGGCGGCCCTTGCTATTCGAACAAGAACGGAATCCTAACTTTGATTTATCACCAGAACCCACCGTCAGTAGATCCAGAAATGGTACTGTACGGAACACGGATTCCTTCTTCAAAGACGACACTGCCGAACCGAAGAAAATATCTCTTACACCTAACTTGCTGCGCGATGAGTCCAACAACAAGAACAACAACAATGGTCTGGCTGAGTGGAAAGAGGTAAGTTGTCAACAAACCCCCAATTACAAGATAATGTCTAACATCTGTGAAGCCTCGTGGAAGTATGGAAAGTATCGAGAGTAAATTGTCTTCTCAGGATAAGGTGAAAGAAGAGAAGAAACGCAAAGACAAGAAGTCGGGAATGCTCAGTGGACTGTTCAAGAGGAAAGACAAGAAGGGCAAATCGATCGACGATTATGAAGAGGCCGAAAGATCTCCAGCAGAGTCGAATTTCCGAGCCTCGCCGCAACCGAAGACCTCATCTGAGTCCCTTTCGCCGGAACAAAGACCGTCCAAGTCTCAGAAACAAGCCACCAACAAACTACAAAAGCAACCCCCAGCGACAATGTCACCCACGAAAGTCGAGGGTCAATTTGCGACAGAGGCGGCCAAGGATGCGAGCCAATCCGGGCAGTCTATCCGTCGCGTGGCATCGGAGGAATCGGGCAACATGGAATCCAGCCGAGGAATGGTGACATCCCCGGTCAGCCAGCCCAGTCAGCCCAGCCCTTCAAAGGACTCGTTTGCAACTGCCGAATCCAGAGAACAGCTGGTTTCTCCGATCGAACGATCGTCCAGCGAAGGACAATGGCGAGGAACATACGAACCCAAGACGACAGTGCAGCCTTCCGTGGTCTCACCACCACAAAAGTTGATGCCAAGAGTGGTCACCGACTACGATCGAGCGATGGGTGTGGAGTCACCCGTCGATGTTTCTCCTGTGGGAGAGCATATTCCCATCGCCGCCCCGGGGTTAACGGCAGATGTCGGGCCACTGACACACTCCACGTCTCCATTCTCACCTCCGTCGTCTCCTGAAGTCGACGTGAATGACCTGAAGAGTAGCGAGGCTGCTCCAGGTTCTGTGGACACATTTTCAGATACCCCGACCTGGAGTGACGCTAGCTTACGAACCTACATGGACGATGAAAATGACATTCGCGACCTATTCATTATTGTCCACGACAAGTCCAATATTCCCCCGGCTGGGACTGACCATCCGGTTACTGGTCGCCTTTTCAAGGAAGAGAGCAAACGTCTAAAAGAGATGAACAATCAACTCGACGAGATGCTTGTGAACTGGATGTCCCAGCGAGCAAGGAACAACAGCCTGCGAAATGCGCAGAGCCCGACCGCTTGATTCGTCTACTGTATATCAATCTTTCTTTACCAATGGATCTGTGGATATATTCATGGGCCTGTCGAGTTGTCCTGGAAAGACCAGGAAATTGTGCTGGGCACATCAGCTCCGACTGGCCTTGTTACATTCTTTTTCTTCTTCAAATTCTCTTATCTTCATGCAACCCCAATACACCCGATTACTCTTTTGGTCGCATTTATGCCCCCCGCCAATCGATGCAATTTTGACGACCTGCCTTGTTTCGTTCCATTACTGAGAAGCGACCTGTGATTCCTAGTTGATCAACAGACAGCACATTCTTTGCCTTGGATTCCTTTTTGTCCATTTGATTTTCTGATTTTCGCCGGAATACCCCGAGTCATCCGAGTCATACTTGTTTTGTATTCTCTTCTTTCCCTTCATAGCTCATCTACTTGACGATGACGTATCGCAATACCATGTTGTCTTTCCGTCTTCAATCATGCACCGACATTTCCAGTAGCCAGAATCAAGCGTAGAACGAGGGGCATGACCCCCTCATTAGACGCCTGGTGCAGAATCCCTGCAATTCTGATTGGAGGTAAGCGCATGCCAAAGTTCCTGCACTGCAAAAGGGTCGTGCGGGCAGGTCAGCCGCACGCATGATGTTATGCCTCCCGCCTGACAGTCGCTGACAATGTTTACTCAGTATAAAACATTTTCTCTCACACACTCTCTCACTCTCCTGTCTCAAAACGCCTTTCATTTCTCTCACCTCCACCTCGCAGTTATGGCGGACCCCTACAACCCCTACACTTCATACCCAACGCCTACTCCCGGTGGGGTCAGTTACTATCCCCCAGCTCCGGAGGAGCAATCTCACCAGCAAGGCGCATATCCGCACCAGCAGGGCCCATACAGTAATGTCGAGTATGGGGGTGTGGCATCGCCGGACCAAAACTACAATTATGCTCCGCAGTCGAGTCAATACCACCTTCAGCCGGAAGGACACCAGAGCAATGCGCCCAACAGAAGTTACACGCCGGTAGGACAACCAGATCATCTCGGTCCGGTCAGCGCTGCAGGGATGCCAGCTCAGGGTGGTGGAAAGGTCCCCGAAAATGCGGGATACTAGTACGTGAATGAAGTGAGAGAGTTACATAGCACCAGCAACAGAAAGCTGACTAGTTTAAAGCGATGGCCACCCAGCCGATGAACCGAGATACACACCATCACACAGCCCGCGCCCACCCCCGGTGTACGTATCGGAGGCAGATAATACCCGACCTCACGATAAGGAGAGTCGGGACTCAAACCGGGGTACAGAAGATATCGAGGGCGACCGTGGATTTGGAGGATCTCTTGCTGGTGGAGCCGCAGGTTATTACTTCGGACACAAGAAAGATCATGGTCTTCTGGGTGCGATTGGCGGGGCCATCATCGGAAACTTGCTTGAAGACAAGACAAAGAAGCATGAGAGGCCCCCCTCGCCTTCCTTATCGTCGCATGCTAGCCATCATAGCCACCACGGTCACCACAGTCATCATGGAAGTGATCATGGAAGTGATCATGGAAGTCATCACGGCAGTCATCATAGCAGTCACATCAGACACATCGGTCACCTTGGACATGATCACCATCACCATAGTCATCACCGACATAGTCGGAGTCGAAGCCATTCACGACACCGTGACGAAGACGATTACTAAATATGCGTTCAGGATTTTATGGCATAGAGGCGATGATGTTTTGATTTGTGATGATTGATGGCTTTTTTATCCTTCCTTGTTGTGTGTCTGATCCAAGACCAAGTATCGATGGCGTGTTAACATATTCTTCCCAGCCAGAATGATGGCTGCGGTGCTTTTCCCTTTCTGTCTATTTAATCTCGAGGTTCATTATGAAGAGCTTTTTATGATGAGCAAGACTGACGTGATCATGAATTTTACGGCTGATTCCATTATTTTATTATTATGCTATTTTTGCCTTAAAAATTATACAGCTACTTCAGTGGCGTTGCAAAAGTTTGAAACACCATTGTACGAGTACTCCGTACGTTTGGAGGCTATGCCAAATTTAACAACGAAAATCATTCTCTTCACGGACAGCCAAAGAACTGTTCACTCAATACTCCGTACTGTCCCTTCGCATCCGTGTTTATTGGTTTCTTTTTGTTAGATCGTTCGCTAACAGAACCCAAAGTTAGGGCTCACCAAGATTACGAGATGGACCCTTCAGTCTAAGGCTTGGCAACTGGCTGGACCCTTAAAGATTATTCAGGAACGACTTGGCGAAATTAAATGCAGACCAATTGAGGCATGAAAAGTCTGTAGGGTTCGTATTCAAGCTCGAAACGACAACACACCTCGTATCTGTTCCCACTCGACCCGCATTTGAACCTGTCGATCAGGGTCTTTCCTCGCCGCCTTGGATCGAAGACATAGACTGGTAACAGTGAAAGAAATCATGGTTTATGAGAAGTGAGGCTAAAAAGTCGTCAGATATAATTGAGAGACGGTTCAAAGGGGCAATGGGCACGTTGGGCCCATGACGAGATTCCTGACGGAACCAGCCTCAAAAACTTTATCTGAGCTTCAACCATACGATCCACACTTCTCACGATCAACACGAGTAGCGTGCCTCCAATAACTCTCAGCTTCTAGGTAACGGTCCCATCTAGCTCGAAGCCCCTTTTTATCTTCAGCGGGAATACGAGGCACAGCCGAAGCCCTTTCTGCCCGCTGGTCCCATTCCGGGAGAAACTGACGAGCCGGCGTCCCCAATCGCCTCCTTCTCAGACACTGACCCCGTTCTGCTCACGGTGATCTGGGGTCTCCGATTGGATTCATCGAGGAAGAAGGCTTGGACCCTACATCTCGGAGGAGTTCCATCTCGGTTACCCCACTAGAGGATTTGCTGAAGGACTTGTTTAGCCTTGGTTTTGGGTTTAGTGGATCGATACGAGAGAGCCATATTATGATTCTTGGCGTGGAGGCTGATATTTGTTAAGGGGTGGACCATTGCGGCTGAAGAGGCCGAAGAAGGGACGTTGAGGACCCTTAAATTGGAGCTGATACCCTGATCGAGGGTGGTGATTTGAGTCTTGACTTCCTTCCATCCATATCCTTCTCGAATTTCTTCATTTTCTGCATATTTTTTTTTAACTTCGAGCTGACTAGTACGACTAGTCTTACGCATACTCGTACTATATTATATCACCGGTCTTTTAATCCAACAAGAATATGCATTCTAGTAAGACTCTGGCTCTGCTGTGCCTCTCGGCCTCTGTTCTGGGTACTGCCGAACTGGAGAAGAAGCAGTATGGCGACTCCTCCGATGACTACTACAACAGTCTCATGGGCGATCTCAATAGCCTGTAAGAAGGCCTTTCTGACTTTGGACATCTCCTCAATACGGTCTAACATAAGGAAACAGAGCCTCCGAGACCGATTATCTTAACTACCTCACGGACTCGGACTTTAGCGACCTCTACAAAGACTTGCCCACCAACTACTTGAGCGACTACTCTGACTACTTGAGCGACTACACCCTGAGCGACTATGGGCTGACGGACTACCCCAGTGCGACGAACCTGGGTGGGGGTGACAGTCTCAAGACTGACAGTGCCAGTGAGACGACCGCCAATAGTCACGACATGCCTACTATGACGACGGGCCCTTCACTTACAGGACTCGGAGATGCACCCCCGGCCTCGATCCAGTCTGTGCTCATCACAGCGATTCCGGAATCCTATCTGTCCCAACTGGGCAACCCTTCAGCGCGGTCGTCCATCTTCAGCGAGATCGCCGACGGCCACTTCCCGCAGTGGTATGCGGATCTTCCTAGCAGCGTCAAGAGTTGGGTTTCCGAGCACTACGAGCCCACCGGAGGATCTGGTCATGGAGGTCATGGAAATTCGGCCCCGGCGACCGGAGTCATGGCGTCCGGGGTGGCGGCTGCTGCGGGTGTGTTGGCCCTGGCAGTGTTGCTGTAGATCAGACAGTGAGAATGCGGGGTGAAGGAGAGATTAGACCAATATAATAATCAATTTTTATTGCTGCACACATATCAACGGATCGGAAAACAGTCACACACAAATGGGATGAAGTAAGGAGAACCACAGGATCGCCTCCGCGGGCCAAACCGGACTCCACCGGGGTCCACCAAGGAGGATATCGGAGAGTTTTGATTGGTTGCGGATTAAGTGTTTATCGAATGAGTCAGCGGGGAGATAAGACCAGAGAGGACCCTACGTGTGTCTTGGTTGCCCTAAGTCGGGGCAATGTTCAGCTGAGCCCGAGGGGTGACTATGACTGCGTGACCTCTTTCTCATTCTCATTCTTCTCCTCCTCTTCTTCTTATTTCCCCTTCACTCTTAGACCTAGACTCACTCTCGATCTCTTACACCATTTTCTCGTCCTTGCTGTCTTTTTCTTTCCTTCGGAACCGCCCTGCCTCGAGCCCTCTCCCCACCTTATCGCTTCCCCGGATTCGGCGCATCCTCACCAGCTCACTTGATATCCGAGCCCACCACGGCCACCACGAGTCCTTTTTGGCTATTTCTCCTAGAATATGCCTCCGCCGCTTTTATACAACCTTGTTGCTGGGTCTCTTCCAGATCACTGTGAACCCTCGTCGCCTCTTCTGACCGCTATCTCCTCACATCTCCACATCTGCCTCCCCACTCCTCTCGCGCTGATCTCCTCCGTTCTCGGCACCCTCAGCATTGTGTCATGGCTCTTCGCCCAGCTACCCCAAATATTCAAGAACTACCAGCTCCAATCCACCTCCGGTCTATCCATATTCTTCCTCGTCATCTGGTGCTTCGGTGATGTGAGCAATCTCGTCGGCGCCCTCTTCACCCGCCAGGCCGGCTGGCAAGTCGTTGTCGCTAGTTACTATGTCTGTGTCGATGTCGCGCTAGTCATTCAGTTCTTTTGGTACACCCACTATAAAGCCCGACGGTACGACAGCTACCGCGAATTACCACACTCGCACGATTCGTCCAATCCCACTGGCGGGCTGCTACAGGGGGTGCCACTGCCGGACAACGATGGAACCCAGCAGTCGCAATCATCGGGACCAGTCAACATGGACGTGTCAAAGAAATCTGAGGTGACAGACGCGGGCGTGCAGACCGGATCAACTCTCAACTCAACGGCCAATCCCACTGCATCCTATTCGAATGAGAAGATAAATTCCTCGCGCCGGTCGATCCGGGTCAGAAGCAGCGCCTCCAGCCCTCCATTCGCACTACCCCGCACTATGCTCATTGCCTCGTTGCTTTGTGCTGTCCTAGCCAATGCCAGTCCTACCGGCACAAACCCCTCGCCTCACCCACCCATTTCCCACGCCCCCCGTGAAACAATCCTCGAGATCGTGGGCCGCATTTTCTCCTGGATGTCAACACTCCTCTACCTAGGCTCACGCCCGCCCCAACTCATCAAGAACTACCGCCGCAAGAGCACAGAAGGTCTTTCCCCGCTTCTCTTCATGGCTGCTTTCAGCGGCAACTTGTTCTATTCCTCCTCTTTGCTCACCAACCCCAACGCCTGGTATGACTTCGCGCCGTACGGCGGTGGCGGCTGGGCGGATGACCACGGTAATGATCGATGGGAGTGGATTGGACGGAGTCTGCCCTTCTTCCTGGGTGCATTTGGCGTTCTATTCTTGGATGGCTTCATGGGTGTACAGTTCTTGATGTACGGCCCACAAGACGACGAGGATGACGAGAGCTATATTGGTTCCGAGGACGGAGACCCCAAGCGCGGCCGCAGTAAGTGGCGTCGCGTGCGTGGATGGATGCGCGGATGGATTCCTTCGACATCGCCGGAGCGTGATGAGCGTACGCGCTCGCGGGAGGGCCAGGCCTTGCTTGCACATGACCAAGGACGATACGGGACTGTTTAATAGAGTCACTTATCTACCCGGATATACATTTAAACCCTATGCTTTTTTTACAGGGTTGGACCAACTGCCTTCGTTAGAGCGAGGGTAGTTATGATACATTAACGACATTACGACTTTTCATTGGACTCATTCTCGCATTGGGAACTTTGTTTTTCTTTTTGATCTCCCATATTGGATGGAGAATGACTCGGCCCTTGCTTTGCATTTTGGTTCTTGTTTTCCCTGTTGCAGGGTTTCCTTCTCTGGCGTTTTTTATCTTTACTATACCATGGTGTGGAGCGAGCGGGAGGTTGCAGGTCGGATATAGAGTTGGAGGTTGAGATAGCTTACCATTGCCTTGCACTTTCAGATTATTTCTGTACATATGACATGTATACTCATCAAGTGAAGCGATTATTACTATTATTATTTGTTCCTGTAAATGCCAAGGCCGTAGAGACAATAACCCTGGAGTCCTGGAAAACTATCCAGAGACAGAAATAGCTACCAGTACCAGCAGTGCCTCGGTACTGAGCAGGTCTATCAACCTTGGAACCGCAGTACTACCTGGTAGTAGCTTTCTATCTAGTACAATACAGTGTATTAATGCGTAGTATCTGTTCTGAGAAGCATGCTTGTAAGCTTCATTTGCCATCATAAGTGTGCCAGCTGTTGAGTGTAGAAAAAATACATCAAGAACCGAAAAATAAGCACTGTCTTTGCAGCATAATTCTCCGGAAGAAGAATATTATACGGTAGGGATGGTACGACAGAGCTTTTCCATACTTGGATAATGTATTCAATAATCAAGATAGCCCCTCAAGAACCTCAGCCTGTCGAGTAGCCCAATACCTCCTTCTCTCATACCAGTTCCTGTCCACTGGAAATGGATAATCGTATTTGTCTGGATTCTTATAAGCCCACTCAACCCATGCAGTGTAGATTGAAATTGGCGGCATTGCATGTCCATCTGTAGCTTCTACCAAGGTCCAGTACTGATCTTTCTCTTCTTCAGCGCGAGTGATATTCAACATTCTCGTGATGCCATGCGATAACAAGGCGTCGGATGTCAATGGAACTTGCTCAGAAAGATACATTGAATAGGGGTCACACGATCTCCAGTATTCCTCCCGCCTAAAGGGCTTGTCTGGAGTCCGAAAGTGAGGGAGCAAACTGAGCCAGCTCTCTTCAATCGAATTCTTGTCTGGGCTGGTGGCTGGATCTTTCATTTTCGTTTCTAGAAGCTCCATAAACTCTTTTTCTTCGTCGATAATTTCATCGATTTCTGCATCGTCCAGGGGTTCATTAGGGAGATTGGGTTCTCTATTGCAGCAAACATGGCTCATATCAGCTACTTCAAATTCGTGTACTCGTTTTATCTCAAACACTGCATTTTGCGCGATTGTCTCTCCTTGGATATCAATCAGCATAAGCAAGCATTCCATAATCCATATATATGCTATTGATTGTCCATGGAGGCGAAGCAATTGACGAAGTGGAGGGCATCCGTCAGGAGCACAAGGGCAACGACACTTGTCGTGAATCGAAGTAGCTGCACCGTGATGAAGAAGTTTCGCTATGGTGGCAAGGTCATTTGACATTGACTCGAGGTAAAAGGATTTGAGAGTTGCAGTAGTTCCGCCAACTGAAGATGGAAGCCGATGAAATTCTTCTTTTGAAAATGCTTTTTGCAAAGCAGTTTCACCTCTGTTGTTCTGATGGTTGACATTGCAGCCTCGTGTTAGAGAATGTCCGACAAGTTCACTACCATCTGGTATGAGATCCATGAGAGCAGTTTCGCCTTCATTACTCCGGTGGTCAATTTGCTGAAACCCTGCATTGAAAACACAATCTATCCACTTTGAATCTTTAGCATAATGCAGTAAGGTGTTGCCGTTTTCGAATAGAATGTTCCTGTCTACTCCCAGACTGAACATCCTTTCAAGAAACTCGGGCGATCTTCCCCAGTAAGCTCGCCGCCACCACCGAGACATATCTGAATGACCCGGCACCCTTTTCATGAGATGATGTAGTTCAATTTTCAGGAATGCACGAGAGAAGTGTGCAGTTGCGCGAAAAAATGCAAAAACTTCCCTTGCGACGTCCCAGTGGTCCCAAAATAAAGCCCAGTGCAGAAATCTGAGATGCCCGTCTTTTAATGGATCCGCTCCGGCCCTGAGAAGTTGAATTACGGAATCAGTGTACCCATAGGCTGCCGCATAATCCAGAGGGCTGTTGCCACAGAAGTCGGCTCCATCAATATCTGCGACATTTAACTTGGAATATGTCTGCAATAGCATCGAAAGCACATCTGGCCGTAAGATAGCGACGTGAATCGCTGTTTGGCCGAGACAATTTCTTCCCGGAAGACACTGTGGATGTTCCAAAAGATTTGAGATTTCAGGTTTAGATCCACAAAGAATACTGTCCATTAGTGGAGTTTGGCCCCAAACTCCTGAGCAAATATTAGACACAAGGGTCCACCATCCCCAAGAAAATCATCAAGACTTACCATAAGAGTTCTTGGAGCATTCCACAAGAAATTTGAGGAGGAAAGGCTCACCTTCGCCGTCGCAGTTGAAGGACCGAGAATAGCAAAATCCACGTGGGAGGAGGCGTGGTGCAGCCCAAGTTCTCCAAGGTTTCCAAGGTTTCCAACGCGCAGTATCGGTAGTATCTATAGAGCAATCATAACCTGCGGCGAATAGTTCCTTCAGTAGTTCCAAATGTATTCCAGTTTCGCTCCATTCAGCAACAAGCGATAAAATCCTACATCCACGAAATTGTTAATAACAGAACCCGAAAGACAAACCCGACTGAAGGAATCATTGACTTGCGGTATTTTGGTTCTGATTGGCGCACTACATTCGCACAGAATCCTTACAAATTGAAGGACTAAATGTGGATTGCCGTGATTTGAAAGCTTTAGCAGTCTCTGTATCTCTCTTAATAGATAGCACTCCACAACGAATGTATTAACATACCTCGAGCCATGTCGCTCCATCGGGGAAAATATCCCACGGAGAGACAGTCCCCACTTGAAATATTTTGAGCAGGTCGCCACATGATGTGTGAATGTCAAGCTTCTCTTTGGAACACTTGAATACCAACTGAAACCCGGGCGAGGTATTCTTGACCAGCTGTTGAAAATGAAGGCTAGGACTGATAGAGAAACCATAATTTCCCCAGGAGAGATCTAAGTCTGCCTGGAAAGCCCAAAGCAAGCCAAACCTGGCGAGTCCCACAAAGTATGATATTCGACGTTGCTTGGTCCGTTTGTAGTATTTGGCGAGATTTTTTGAACCCACACATTGCGAGCTGTTTCCCGTACTAGATATCATCTCAGAGTCTACCACAAGTGCCCCCATCGTAACAGAGTCTACCCCCGTAGCTGGCTTCAAGAACGATATATTCTCGATTTCCTTCAACACTAGCTTTGTATTTGCCATAGTTTGAGTTGAAGTAACGGAGTTTTGATAAAGGAGCAGCATCTTGATATAGCCGGAGATTTTTGAGAAGATACATTCCAATGCCTTTTCGTCCTTCAGACTGAGAATTGCCTTGCGAGTCTTTGTCAACTTAGAATCACCCTGTTCAGGTGTCAACTTTGTCATGAGATCGTCAAGCGCATTCATTTGTGAAAAGCATTCGTCAATCAGGATCTTCAGCGCGGCCGAAGTTTGCGGATTGAAGTGGCCGAAGTCGATATGAAACTGGATCCGACGTAATGCGTCGATGAAGAGAGGCAGGTGGATTGCGATATCTCGAAGGTTCTCTGGAGATTCATCGACACGGTGAATGTATTGGTTGACTCGGTCAAATACTTTGGTAGTGAAGTCTACTAGTTGGATGACGGATGCAACGGCGCCTACCACGGTCAAGGCTTCTGCCATATTGACAGCGCTTGTCGAGTGAAGAAGATCTCTTTACACTCCTCCTTCTCCTTTTCAGATATGAGTCTTGAATGGTATCGAGGCCAAGGGAGTTATGGGTTTTGATGGTTTGAAGGGATAAATAAAACGGAAGATGTCGACGACGCCGTCGATGCCCAATCTATCGGTTTCAATGGGGCTGAGTGAAAGGCGGGGCTGGAACTGCGCGATACGCTACATTCGATCGGCGCGAAGCAGCATCCAATGAATACATCGACTACAGGTTTGTCATCATACTAGTACACAGAGCTATTCTTCTATTTGAGAGGCGACCAGTATCACTTCAAGTTTGCTCACACAAAGATTCTGTTTCAAACCTTCAAGTTGTGACCTTGAAAGGCTGAAAATCAGAGTATGTACATACAGCTACAGCATAAACCCGCATGATAGTAGTATATTGACATTCAACGAATCATCTAATTATAAACAAGTACTTCAAGAAGAAAACGGCGTCAACGGGTAGCAACCCGCCAAAAGCCAGACCAACCCTAAGGGCAGCCAAGTAGAAAGTAATGTGTACATGTGTTTCCCATGCTAGGATACTCGCCCAGCCCGGTCCAGTCCAAGTCCAGTCTTATCACATCATCTCATTAATAATTAGGCATGGGTTGAAAACAGCATAAAGCCAGAGCCTTGCGTACTCTGCAACGAACGCCAGTGACATGGGGAAAGGGGAGAAGCCACAGGGTAGCCAGGGATGAGCGATGCGAGGTGCAATGTGAGAAATGGGAGAGGCGGCATTAAGCAATATTCTTAACAAGATAAAAGTGACAGAGAAGAGAAGATGGACTTAAAGGGAAAGAAGGAGGAGCATCATAGGAAAACAGGGGCATATTCATTCGTTGCTTGTTCGAATAATTCATGACCGAGTGAGGATTTTTCTCTTTTTCATTTCTTCCAGAGCCCTCTTCATCATCCCGGGTACTAAACGTCTCTCTTCTTTCTGCGCTGCACCCATACTGAAATACCCGAGCAATGCCGTCGTGAACCCAACGCCGAAGCACGACCGGGAATGGGAAGAAAGCAAAAGCAAAAAAGAGTAGCAAAGGGAGGTATGGAGTTCTGCCCGCGACTCGGCGTGACCAGCATCAACCGAGACCGAGGTATCGTCCATCCCTAAAGACTCCAACCCAATGTGCATCGAGTTCAAATACAGTCTCACGTAGCGACAGAGTAGGAGAACAAGTCATATTTAATACAGAGGTGACTTAACATCCTGGACTCCGCGTCGGATAACATCCTCGATCCGCCACCGAGGAGGGGTCAACTGTACAGAGCGCTTGCGGTGCCATTCCTTCTCCATTTCGGGCGGGGGAGCCATCTCCTCGGTAGGAGGCAGAGCGCCACCAGCAATACCGGTCGAGAACTTGAGCTGGAGAACGTTGCCGATTTCGTCGCAGGCAGTCAGAACCCGGTCAAGATCTTCCTTGGTGTGGGCAGCAGAGACACAGAAACGAGCGCGAGATGAGACCAATGGGGTGGCTGGGTAGCCGACAACCACAACAGAGATCTTGCGTCGGAGCATCTCGTGAGAGAAGGCAGGCATCTTAGCGGGGTTGAACAGAAGAAGAGGGATGATGGGAGAATCATCGTGGCCGTATACTATAAAGCCAAGGCGCTTCAATCCGAGGCGGAGGTACCGCGAGTTGAAGGCCAAACGCTGCAGGCGTTCCTCGCCCTGGCCCGGGACGAGCTCGCCGTTGATAATGCGAAGAGCGGACGAAATTTGCATGAGGACAGCAGGGGCGGGAGATTCACCATAGAAGATACCAGAGTTGATGGCCCGCAGTTTCTCGATCATGTACTTGTCTGCCGCAATGTAACCGCCGTTGGCACCGAAAGACTTGGTGAGTGTACCCATAAGAACATCAACTTCGGAGGTGTCAATGCTGAAGTAATCACACACACCACGACCCTGGGGACCGATAGCTCCGATAGAGTGAGCCTCATCAACGAAGAGGTTGAACTTGTAGCGGTGCTTCAAGGCAACAAGACCCGGGAGGTTGCACATGGAGCCCTCCATGGAGTAAAGACCCTCCACGACAACCAAGATCTTCTTCCAGGGACGGTGAGTGCGGGGCTGGCCCTGAGAGATGGCCTCACGGAGCTTGAGTTCCAGATCCTTCATATCGTTGTGCTTGAACATGGCAATGGATGCACCAGAGAGACGGGCACCGAAGCGAATGGAGGCGTGGTTCAGTTCGTCGGAGATGAGCAGATCACCCTTTCCGACAAGCGCGGGGAAGACGTTGGCATTGGTACCGAAACCCATTGAGAAGACCATCGATGCCTCCTTACCCACAAATCGGGCAATTAGATCCTCGACCTCGACGTGAAGATCCTGAGTACCGGTCTCAGCTCGGGTGCTGGGGGTTGCAATTCCATACTTGCGGACAGAGTCCTCCGCAATGTCGGCACAGGGTCCTTCCGACTGGGCGAATCCAAGATAGTTGTAGGAGCTCAGGTTGAGGGTGTCAGTGGTGGTACCAGTCAGGTAGAAGTGCTGGTTATGGTCGTCGGTAGCCCGGTCAATCAGTGTGATGGTACGTCCGGGAACGCCCGTAACAGGACGCTCGAAGCAATCGTTAATTCGCAACTTGAGACGACGCACATAGAAGTTGTCAAAATCACTGTTGAGGGCACCGTACCCATTACGGGACTTGAGATGGCGGTAGTTTTCTTCCCGGAAGCGCTTGCCGAAGAAATCACGAACGTGTCCGAAGGCAATTAGAATTAGGTAACTGATATAAGTCGTAAGCAGATAATAATACGGCGGCTCGTCCATCACCGGCTCCGGGAAGACACCGCCAGGGTGTCGACTCGAGTAGCGGTGGGAGGGGTGACCGATGGTGCCGAATTGGGCATGTTGCTTGGCCTGCCGGCGGGCCTCCTCGGGGGTAGGAGGCTGAAAGAGTGTCGTCGGCATTTCGTCGGTATGAGGATAATCGGCAGTGGCAGTGGACAAAGAGATTGTCGGTAGGGACAGTGATGCCGAGCTGATCGGCGGAGAGGCGTTATTAGGAGGATTCCCACCGGTCGACTGAGGGGCCGCCTGTATAGGTTGGGGGTGAGCTTTGGATTTAGGGGAGCTCGAAAACAATTGAGAGAGTCGATTGGATTTGACCGAGGATGCCTTATTGGCAATACCGCCCTTTCCGGAGGAAGGAGAAAAGGACGGCGGGTTGGAAGTGTCGTTGGAGGAGGAGTTGTTGCTAAACCGACGAGGCATCGCACAGAGGGAAGCAGCGATTCGAGGAGAAGAACGACGGGGGACTTTTTTGTACCGGCACCGTCTGTGATTTCTCTGGGATGTTGGTGGGGGATGGCGCGTGTATGTCTGTGTTGTGTGTGCGTGTGCGTGTGTTGTGTGTATGTGGATTTTCAACGCGTCGAGGTGGTTTGAGGCAAGGACTACCGAGTGACGAGGAAAGCAGTACAGACCGAGTCAATTTTCTGCTTTCGACGATTCGAGTTTCTGGTTCGTTCGACAACAACCGGAGAAAAGGTTGATCTGAGGTAGAGTAAAAGATCGTCAGTTGGGATGATCCTCCATTGGATTGAAAGATGAAAGTTGAAGATTGGGGGGATGCGCGAGTGTCGGAGGTATCGGAGGTGTCGGAGGCAGAGAAGGAGGATTATTCAAAGTGGAATAGTAGATGAAGACATACCTCGAAGTGATTAATTGTGGCTGATGATCGCAAAAAGCGGGATCCGAAGACCTCCGGCTGAGTGAAGACCTTGGAAAAGTGTGGCTTCACACGTGGAATGGGGGCAACACCAAAAAAAAGGGGGGAGCCGGAACATGGAGCGTGGGGGGAGCCCAATGTTCGTGAGCAATGAAGTCTCCACGATCACAAACTAGCTTGTAGTTTGGTTCGATTTGGAGGAGGGAGAAGAGGGTAAAGAAGGGGGGAGATGAGATGAGATGGGAGTAAATAGCAGCAATAGTCAAAGTGAGAGTGAGAGTAATCGTAATAGTGCCTCAGCTGCATCAAGCCATCATGCACTGGTCCACCTCCTGGTATTGAAAGGGGTATTGGTATTACCACAGTTTCCCAGCATACCACAGCAGTACTACCGTAATTTACATCCCAATACATCCATGAACTTTTTTTTCATTGGGATCCACCGTCAACCAAGAATCGGACCCGAAGGAAAGAGTTAGTTTTAGTTACTCGAGAGTTACCCACTGGCCCTGATTGTCTGGATTGCTAGGGTCGTCATCCGAGTGCCCTATACTGTACTTCCGGGCTGCTTGGGCTTGGAGTAGTTTGATTATGTCTGCAGCCTAACATGAGACAACAATTCCAGGGGTCCATGCAGCTGTTGTATGCATGTACGAGTACTCCGTACTCGTACTTCGTACTACGAGTAAAAGGTTGCCTGGGGAGATCGACATGTCATCGCACACAAACAACAGTACGAGTATTGTGGGCCACAGCGTGATGTGATGGTACCTGCAGGATGAAAACGGTCACGGCCGAGGCGAGAGACTTGAGGCCGAGGCCGAGACCAAGACCATGACCAAAGGCCGAAGACCCTCTCAATTGTCCCGTTCTTTTCAGGAACATTCAATTTTCCCCCCACTGCGAGTAGTCCACTTATCCAGGGCCTGAGGCAGAGATGTCACCCCAATGGCCCGCATTCCGCATGCCGCATTGCCGCATCAAGGAGAAGACGGTCAATCCCCCTCCTTTTCATCGTCATGGGGGAAGCAGGGTAGAAGATGAGCGGAGAGATATGTAGAGGGAATCCTGGAGGTCAACCAAGTTTTTCCAACAGGGATAACCCCTCCCCTCCTTACTTATATAGCATAGTGCATAGTGTGTGATCATATCCAGCGGCTGCCACCGCTTGATGCTACCCGCAGCCGCGGGTTTCAGCGGCAATGCAAGTACGAAGTACCCGATTCAATCCAGGGGATTCTCCGCCCCACGATCCCTTCAAGGCAGAGTTTGGCATTGTATGATTGATCTTTTTCTCTTGCACCGATCACCCCTGCAACCACAATCCAATCCGGCGAGAACCCCGCTATCCGTATACTTCGCCCGGGTGGTTACTCCGTACGCTTCTGGTGGTACCCAAGCTATACTTCCCGCCGCTTGGTCCCCTGAACTGGTCCAACAAAACCGCCGAAAACTACCGTTGCCACTGGCCGCCTCTCCCTTTGAGAAAAAAGTTTCCTTCTCACCTCAATCAGCCATTCTGCTTCAACAGCCCTGTTTCTGTGTCGTATATACCTCAATTGCTCATTCTGAAACTTGAACAATGCCGCACATCGATGAGGCTGTAACTACTGATGTGAAAGAACTATGGCGTCACTCATCGCCCGAGTCCACTCAGATACATGATTTTATGACCAAGATAAACAAGAAGCATGGTCTATCATTGTCGGATTATGATTCCCTTTGGAAATGGAGCACATCGGAGCCCGCCAAATTCTGGGAAGAGATTTGGCAATATACCCATATCAAAGCTCACAAGACATACAACACGGTAAGTTCCGAAGTCTTAATGTAACAAGGACCCCAGGTGGCTAATTGTTAGTCACAGGTTCTTGAAGCAGACCAGGCACTTTTTCCTCGGCCTGCGTTCTTCGAAGGAAGTGCTCTCAACTTTGCCGAGAATCTGCTTTTCCCGGCGGTCAATCCAGACGAGGACTCAATTGCCATCATTGGAGCCACTGAGGCTGATCGCGAGTTCATTTCCTGGAAGGAATTGCGAGAGCGCGTTCGCCAAACGGCCAATGCTTTGAAGGAAGCTGGTCTCCAGACTGGCGACCGTGTCGCAGGGTTTGTGGGCAACCATGCCAACACCGTTGTTGCCATGCTGGCTGCGACATCTATTGGCGCCTTCTGGACTGGTGTTTCTCCAGATACTGGCGTTCACGCTGTCCTAGAACGACTGAAGCAGATTCAACCCAAGATTTTCTTTGCAGACAACTCCTCGCTCTACAATGGCAAGATCCACGGCTCCCATGCCAAAGTGCGCGAAATCGTCTCCGAGCTGCCTGATCTCGAGCTCTTGGTGATCTTTGAGATAGCCAAGTCCCTAGATTTTGATATCGCGGATGTCCGTCCTCAAAATGGAAAGGCATTCACCTTGGGAACGTTCCTGTCTACTGTTCGGGACCAAGAAGCCCCGTTGGAGTTTGCTAGTCTCCCCCCTGATCATCCAGTCTATATTTTGTACTCTTCGGGAACTACTGGTGCACCGAAGCCCATTGTGCACGGCTCTCTAGGCACTCTGTTACAGCACAAGAAGGAACATCTCCTTCACTGCGAAATCCGACCCGGTGATCGACTATTCTACTTTACGACGACGACATGGATGATGTGGCACTGGCTTGTTTCCGCCCTGGCCAGTGGTGCAACGATTGTACTCTATGATGGTTCACCATTCCGCCCGTTCGATGTCGAAGGAGGAAAAGGAGAAATGGCCATGCCGCGCCTGATAGAAGAGCTCCAGATCACTCACTTCGGCACCTCGGCGAAATACCTTTCCATCCTAGAACAAGCTGCCCTGAATCCAAGCAAGAATAAGCACCGCCCTGTGGACCTTAAAACTTTGAAGGCTATCTTCAGCACTGGATCACCGCTGGCTCCATCGACTTTCGAGTACATCTACTCTTCTATCCACTCCGATATTATGCTGGGCTCTATCACGGGCGGCACAGATATCCTCTCCTTGTTCTGCTCTGGATGTCCCATTTTACCCGTCTACAAGGGCGAAATTCAATGCCGCTCCCTCGGTATGGCTGTATCTGTGTTTGATTACGCCGGTAAAGATATCAGCGCCTCGGGTGAACCAGGTGACCTTGTTTGCACAACCCCATTCCCAGCACAACCCGTCATGTTTTGGCCGCCCGACGCAACTGGCATGGAAAAATACCGAAAGAGCTACTTTGAAGTCTTCGGGACATCTGTCTGGCACCATGGAGACTTTGTTCGCGTGAACCCGCAGACGGGTGGTGTGGTCATGTTGGGCCGCAGCGACGGCGTGCTTAAGCCTTCTGGCGTCCGATTCGGAAGCGCGGAAATCTACAACATACTCCTCAAGCATTTTGCAGAGGAGGTTGAAGACTCTCTCTGTGTTGGCCGGAGGCGGGAGGGCATCGACACCGATGAGACTGTCGTGCTCTTCGTCAGACTTGCACCCAATAGCACCGTCGATGTAAAGGAACTCTCATCACGGATCCAGGCTGTTGTTCGCAAGGAACTGAGTCCTCGTCATGTGCCCGGCGTCATCGAAGCCTGCCCCGAGATTCCGGTCACTTCTAATGGCAAGAAGGTTGAGAACGCGGTTAAGCAGATCTTGTGTGGACTGAACATCAAGATCGGCGCCAGCGTGGCCAATGCCCATTGTCTTGATTGGTATCGTAACTGGGTATCTGAGAATCCCTAATTGTCTCTGAGTTGGATATATAAACTGGATAAATTGGATATAGGAATTATAATGTGAAACAAGACTCTTTTCGGGGGGTCCGATTTGCGGGCCTACCTCTGGTGTTACTATGTCATCATATTGGATCTAGACTATTGGAACTTGGTCAGCAACAATAGACTGAAAGCTCCTCTTCGAACTGAAAATGAGTAATAACGAGGACGAGCATGTTCTTTTAGGTGTATATGACAAATAACGCCTACAAAAAATACAAATCTGTTTGCTTGAGTGCTGCTTGTTCAATTTTAATCATACAACCGCTTATCTAATCCGGATTCGGTGCAGTTCTCCGGAATCGATTCTTCGCCGCGCTGAACCTCCGACCTCCGCAAGATCGAAGCGAAAGCGTATAGAACGCATAATATTCACTCATTGGAAGCTTGCCGCGTGTCGGAATAAACACATCATGCGCCGTTCTGCATTGCGGGCTATCGAGTCCGCGAAGCCCGTCGCCCGAGCTCCTCGCTCGGTGTCGAGGAGCTTTGCTACTCTGAATGATTCCGCTAAGGTATCATATCCTTGATCGCCCTTTCTCATTCTTCCTGCCTCTAACTAGATTTATTTGGACAATCAGGACCCCTCCGAGCTCGATCAAATCACCACTCTCCCGAACGGAATTCGCGTCGCCACCGAGTCATTACCGGGCCCCTTCTCAGGCGTCGGAGTTTACGTTGATGCTGGCTCCCGGTACGAAGATGCCAGCCTGCGCGGCGTTAGTCACATCATGGACCGATTGGCCTTCAAATCAACCAAGCAGCGCTCCGGAGATGAGATGCTGGAGGTCCTCGAGGGACTGGGTGGTAACATTCAATGTGCTTCTTCTCGAGAGTCGTTGATGTACCAGTCTGCCAGTTTCAATTCGGCGGTCCCTACCACCCTTGGCCTGCTGGCAGAGACCATTCGGGATCCCCTCATCACAGACCAGGAAGTGCTGGAGCAACTTGCGACCGCGGAGTATGAGATTGGCGAGATCTGGGCGAAGCCCGAACTCATCCTGCCGGAGCTCGTCCACATGACGGCATACCGGGATAACACTCTAGGCAACCCTTTGCTGTGCCCTGAAGAGAGATTGGGTGAAATCAACAAAGCGACGGTCGAGCGATACAGAGAGGTCTTCTTCAACCCGGACCGAATGGTGGTTGCGTTTGCCGGTGTCGCCCATGCGGACGCCATCAAGCTCACCGAGCAGTACTTCGGTGACATGAAGGCGAGGGACATGACCAAGGGACCTGTTATGTCTGGATCAGGCATTGACACTACTCTATCAGCTTCCCACGCCGCGGCCAAGGAGGGTCAAATCCCGACTGTTCCTCAGTTCACTGCCTCTTCAACAGTGACCAGCCCTGCCGCATCACAAAACACACACACCTCGCTCTTATCCAAGCTTCCTTTCCTCAAGAAACTATCGGGCTCCGCCTCGAAGGACGGTGTCGTCACACCCCTCGACCCCTCCTTGATCGAGCCCTCGACACTGGACCTCCGACGACCAGCCCACTATACTGGAGGCTTTGTGGCACTTCCCCCGATTCCGCCTCCGGCTAATCCTATGCTCCCCCGCCTGAGCCACATCCACCTTGCTTTTGAGGCTCTCCCCATCTCCTCTCCGGATATTTATGCCCTCGCTACTCTCCAAACCCTCCTTGGAGGTGGCGGTTCTTTCTCAGCCGGTGGTCCCGGAAAGGGCATGTACTCCAGACTTTATACCAATGTGTTGAACCAGCACGGATGGGTCGAGAGCTGCATTGCTTTCAACCACAGTTATACCGACAGCGGCATCTTTGGTATCTCCGCCTCATGCAGCCCAACTCGGACCACCGAGATGCTCGAGGTGATGTGCCGCGAACTGCAGTCCCTCTCCTTGGATACCGGCTACTCCGCCCTGCAAACTCAGGAAGTTAACCGCGCTAAGAACCAACTCCGTTCTTCGCTGCTGATGAACCTCGAGTCCCGCATGGTGGAACTCGAGGACCTCGGACGTCAGGTGCAGGTTCACGGGCGCAAGGTTGGCGTTCGTGAAATGTGTGACCAGATCGAAGCTCTGACTGTTGAGGACCTCCGCCGCGTTGCTCGTCACGTCTTTGGCGGCAACGTCCAGAACAACGGACAGGGTACCGGAAAGCCCACCGTTGTGTTGCAGGAGGGTGAGCTGGAAGGATATAAACTTCGATCTTTCCCCTGGGAAGAAATCCAGGAGCGCATTGCGCGGTGGAAGCTTGGTCGGAGGTAAATAAAGTATTTCACTTTATCATATAGAGGATATGCTGGGCACTTCCGTATAGAGGATGTGCTCACATGCTCCTCGGGTTGTAGTAGGAGGATTGATTAATGAGGGGAGCAGCATTTGCATGGAAAGGCAATGTGTACAATAGACTCTGGCCAGTACAACACAACACAACTCTGTAAATTACCTTGACTTTTCATGAATTGAATGTAGTAAATAGTACTTCCTTTCCGCTGGTGTAGTTTACCCAGTTACGTAGGGTTGGGCGGGTCCAAGCTCCTCGCCGCTTTTGCCCGGCAAAAAAGTCGGTCCCGAACTGAACTCGCGCTCCCCGTCTCCGTCCTTCCAGTTCCATCATCCACCATCTCTTAACGCCCTCTCCATCCATCCCATCCTATCCTATCACCCCCTTCACAACCGCAAAAATGGTCAAGCTCCACGAGGTCGAAGACGAGGCTTTCACCGACAAGCCCACCCCCAGCAAGCACGACGCTCTGTTGGTTTCCGATGACGAGGATGAGGACTACAGTGACACCGGTAAGTGTTTGATGCCTCTTGTTTGCCTTCATCGCGACTACACTCTCCCCGCCATGCGCCAATTGAATTTTGCCGTCGCGATTCAATATCGACAAGCGCGTCACCTCTCCCTATCCGACCCCAGTCCGACACTGCCGATAATCGTGGCCACCTCGACATCACCTACCCCGGCGAAATGACACGCATCGTTTTTTCGAATCAATGAATTGACATCTGACACGCTTTTCCCCATTCGCAGACTCAGAAATCTCCGAGGCTGAGGATGATGATGAGGTCGACGAGGAGACCTTCGCCGAGCGTCTCTCCGCCCTGAAGGACATGATCCCTCCCTCCGCCCGCCGCACCGTCACCAGCTCCGTCTCTTCCCTCACATCCTTCACCAAGGCCAGCCTTTCCTTCAGCGGCAAGGCCCTCTGGATCATCAGCACTAGCGCTTTCCTGATCGGTGTCCCCTGGGCTCTGGCCTACGCCGAGGAGGAGCAGTACATCCAGATGGAGCGGGAGCAGGGCATGATTAAGGGTGCCAACGAGGTATGATCAAATCTAGATTTCCCCACCGCACCACGCACAGGATTCCGCTGTCTGGCAACGAATCAGTTGGACGGGTTACTGACCAGATCTTCTTGCAACAGATGCTCACACCCGGCGCCGAGGCCGAGAAGCAGGAGGCCCAACCCACCTTGTAAATTAATCATCGCCCCGGGAAACAGGAGTAGCAAGGAACCGAGTGAATCGATCGCCCACCATCCCAGACAAATAGGGATGTATCCGGACGCCCAGATCAATTGAGTGACCCGGCAATATACCGGACGGCAATCAAGTGGATTGATTTCATGACCGTGCCTCGGCCGGCATGACGAAGACATGAGCGAAATAAAATAGCTCAACCCCGATTTGCCATCGACTCATTTGGTTTCCGGCAACGCTGCCCTGTTTTTTTATATCTTTTTCTTGCTTCCTTGATGTCTTCTTCCAGAAATTTTGGCTCCGGCAGCTCATGCATGCATGTATTTGTACAATCACATCTATCTTATTTCCTCTCAATATTCTTTGTTTCATCTTTTACTTGTCTTACATCCTCCTCATGCTCATAACATGTGTTTTCTGGAAACTTGTGAATTTGAGATGACTTGTCCTACCGTCGAAGAAAATAAGTTGGAGGCCATTCTGCCTCCAGAGATAACCTCAAGCCCATTGCTTGCTAGACAAGATACCTCAAGAGTGGTTTATAGAATTAAAAACTGCTAACTCTACTAGTATGTCATATATATACCTAAATACCCTGAAGACAAAAAAATTTCCTAAGTCCCCAAGAGTCGCTATTTTCTAATCTGATGCTCATTAGGCTATACTAGTCACGTGCTCTCGCGTCCCAGCGCGGCCGGCGCGACCAAAAAAGGTTTATTTGTTCCAAAGGTTGGGCTTGCACATGGTCTTTCGATATGATCTATGACGTGTACTTGGTCTCAGTTATGAGAAGCTCTCCCTACTCGTACCTGACTTGATCTATCCTTCAGCTTCTCTCTTTTACCATCTTCAACACCTCTAACTCTCATTTCGTCATGCCCCGCCGAACAAAGAAGAAGCAAGCGCGTCTTGCCTTCGCCCCAGCAACTGCGGCTGTATCCTCGGGCGATGGCAGCGGTAACGACGAGACAAGCGACCGTCAGGCTAGACTCTCATATGGTCATCCTAGCATGGCGGCAGTCCGATCTCAAGGCTCTCGCATCGGTGGTGCTGAACCGCCGAAGCGACATCATCCTCTTCAACAATTTCTGGAAGTACAAATCAGGACACCGAAAAAGGAGGAGGGAAATAGTATGTGAAATCACTTTGGTCTTTAGTTGTGCGAGGCATTCAACTGATATGTCAAAGAGCAACCACCGCAGGAAGATTCATCCGATGACGATATAGTTGTACCGAGTTCGCATAAGAGAAAACGGCCTGCACTCCCCTCACTCGCCGAACTTGAAGATATGGATATGGAAACTCCTCGCGCCCGTCGGCTCAAGCGCAAAGCCGATAATGCACCGATTGTTTTAAGTGATTCTGACGAGCCGCTAGTTTCATCACCGGTGAAGAGACTACGGCGCGGACCGAAAGGCGCTTCTGAACCAAGCGATTCCGACAAGCCATTTGTCTCATCTCCGACGAAACGACTACGACGCGGATCGAAATCCGAATCACCTCAAACACCCCGTGCCAAAATGGAGAAAGATCAGGAGGAGATTGATGAGGATGTGAAAGATCTCCAAGACTCAGGTATGTCTTGTGTATCTCGTGGAGTCTCATGCAGTAGGTTAACTGGTTGTCTACAGTTGTGAAGAAGTCCCGGACGCGTGGCCATATCGCTGGCTCGGCGAAAGACCAGCGACAAAAATACCTCGAAGCTCTACGTCGTAAGCGCGCGGGAATCAAAGACGACAGCGATTCAGACACAACCGCTCAAGGGGAAACATCCACCATCGAGATATCGGATGGCGACGGTGACGCACAGTATAATGGCGACGAAGACCTTGATAAATATGATGACGACTTCGTGCTCGAAGACGATACGACCGCGCTTGGAGTTCCTACAGAGCTCCCATTTGAATTCACTCGACACGCCTACAAAAAACTGAAGGAATACTTTGAAGATGTTGTGTGCTGGATGGTCCACAATAGTATCGATCCTGCATTTCCTCGTTCCGATCCTATGTACGAGATGGCTTTCAATAAGCTTGAAGATGAGGTAAAAGGGCGCACCGGCTCTCAGTTTATGTCCTCTGTGTGGGATGTTGACTTCCGACGGGCACTACTTGCTCGGCCTAGTCTTGAGATTACTCCATATCCAACCGCAATGCAACATTCGTGTGATGCTTGCAAGCGTTCTGGCCATCCTGCCTCGAGCGATTTAAGGTTCTCTGGGAAACCGTACTCTATGGCGACTTTAGAACCTCTGGTTGAAGATAGCGAGACGTCTGTGGCTGATGAAAGCTCCTCCGATGAAGAGGAAAAGGGGTTGGATCGAGACAGAGACGGTCATATCTTGTCCGAGGATGGCAGGAGCTTCTATCTTGGAAGGTAAATATTTTTCGTGCATATGAAATTTGGGCATTTACTAATTCCATGGCACATATACAGAACGTGCAAAGCCAACGCTCAGAGTGCGCATACTCTCTACCACTGGCGATACCATCTCAACGAGTGGGTTGTCGATCATCTCGATCGTATGGGCCACATGGAAGATGAAGAAGTCTTGCGCCGGAACAAAATGAAGCAGAAGCATAAGACGCGCAACGCTATCGAGGTTATCAAGACTATGAAAGAGAACAATGAGATCGAGAAGCTCTGGCGTGACTTTCATACCAACCTCAAAGTGGCTCGAGAGGAGCAGAATCATGTATGTTTTCTCTTTCTCGCTCGACTATTTGGCACGAAGCTGACATCAATATAGCCTGGTCGGACTGGTCGTTTCTAGACCTAAAAGGATATCAAGCGTTGCACATGGACAGAAAGTGCAATGTCTTTCGAAGGCGGGAGAGTCTCACATACCTTTTCTTTTCATCGCGATACCCCTGCGTTACGTTACATATTGCATTTCCAAGTGGATTGGTTCATCATGCATTCAAGTTGCGGTGGATGTCTATTAAGACTTTGGCTGGCCATTAGGGCCTCGTTCTCTGCACTTATCTTGCATAATCTGCGTAGCCAAGTAATAGGGCTTTCATGCCTGAAAATAATCGGAAATAAGCAAGATGTCTATCAAGGCATCATCACTCGCGACTGATCCATTCTTGGTCAACCTGGGGTCATTTGCGTTGAAGCGTTCGTCGCCACTTGATCACCAGACCTCGCTTCACATCTCCCAACTTGTTCTTCGACAGCAATCCTTTCAAAACGCGTACCTTGCTCACATTTTAGCTCGTTCTTCTGCGTTTGCTTGGCCATGGCGTCTCTGGCGATTGGTGGAGTCGACTTTCTCCCAGCCCCCGGTCCGGCACCGTGCTGATTCGTGGAAATGCCGACGCCAGGCCTGCCCGCGGGGACAAAATATCCTCGAACCCCAGATCAACATTACCCCAGGTCCGGACCATGGCCTTTGACTCCATCAAGGCCAATGACCTTCGCTCAACAGGATGGCCGCTTGTCTATGCCTGGTAAGCCTCCGGAAACCCCACCACTCAGCGATCCCCGTGGGGTCAGCCTGGCGTTATCAAGCTGCACGCGGTGCTTAGTGGGCCTGGAGTTCATTTATACCAACATGGTTTGATTGGTGCCGTGATTGTTTCTGCTTAGGGCGTTCGGTAGCTTTTTTTTTCCTTGCCCCAGACTCTCAGGTGCCAGTTTCTGACCGGGCCACTATATATCTGGAGAAGTGCCTCCGCTCGTTTCTACCCCTGGATAGTTCTTTTCCAATATCCTGTTAGGGCTGCAGCAAGCGTGCCTCGAAGAACACGCATAATATACGCTTTGTATTGAGTGTGAGATACAGCGTGGCGTGAAGTCACTTGGATACCGGTCGATCTGAACTTGAACTTGACATACCTTGTTTCACCACCCTCTACCATCAAAATGGCGACGTTCACAATGACCCGGAAGCGGGGCTATAACTGGTGAGACTTGAATTAATATCAACAGACGCGGCAAGTTTCAAGCTGACGATGTATAGGTTCATTTCATGTGTAGCAGCAGCATGCATGGTGTTGTACGGATACGATGCCTCCGTCTTCAATTCCGTCCAGGGATCTAAAAATTGGATGGCCTGGTTCGGTGAACCCAACTCCAGCGTGATAGGTTCTATCAACACTGCCTATACCGTTGGCGCTATCTTCGGAGGTTTCTTCCTAGGCGGCCCTATCGCCGATTACTTTGGTCGTAAGGTCGGAATGGGAACCGGTTGTGTTCTGGTCATCATTTCTACCTTTATGCAAACATTTGCTCCTCGTGGGAACCTTGCATGCTTCATCGCCGGACGATGCATCATTGGTATTGGTCAGGGTATTGCGTTGAGTACGTTTCACATGACGAGTGGCACAGGAGTGGGTAAACAGTTAGCTAACTTCACTTTTCATAGCATCGGGCCCTATCTACATCGGCGAGCTTGCACCTGCTGAGATCCGTGGAAAGATCATGACCTTTTGGCAAATGTTCTACTCTGTTGGTTCCTTCATCTGCTTCTGGATCAACTACGCCTGCACAAAGAATGTTCCCAAGTTGGGTGAATGGGATTGGAAGATGGTTGTCATGTTCCAACTCTTGGTTCCGGTTATAATTCTTGCTCTCCTGCCCACTATTCCTGGCAGTCCTCGTTGGTGAGTTGCACTATGCTTTTACTTCAGCAGGTGCGAGAAAAAGACAACTGACATAATTCAGGTTCATCAAACGTGGAAACAATATCGAGAAAGCCCGTATCGCTCTCCGCAGAGTTCGTGATACCGAGGAAGAGGTTGAGGATGAGATCCTACAGATCCGCGAAGCTATAGAGTATGAGAAGGAGGCCATTTCCGGAAACTACTCTGCTCTGTGGAAGGACAAGTCTCTGCGCAAGCGTATGCTGCTCGCTTTGGTTATCAACGCTGGTCAACAAATCACTGGCCAAGGCTCGCTCAACTCGTACTCTACCAAGATCTACCAGAAGATTTTCACTAGCAGCAGCCAAATTGCCCTCATCAATGCCCTGAACGCTACATTTGGTATTCTTTTCACCCTCAATGCTGTGTGGATCATCGACCGCTTCGGACGAAAATTCCTTCTGATCGTCGGTGGCATCGGTATGGGTATCTGTATGATCATTGTTGCCAGTGTTGAAACTCAAACGCCCGTTTTGGCTGGCGGGGCAAAATCTGAACCGGTCGGAATCTCGATTGTGTTCCTTTTATTCTTATTTATCTTCTTCTGTGAGTCATCGTCGTTCCATTGATCCGTCTCTCCGTGGATTCACCTTACTAACAATTTTATAGACAAGCCATCATGGGGTGCCACTGTTTGGATTTGGACATCGGAAATCTTTTCCATGAACGTTCGCGCCCAGGCTGTTGGTATGGCTTCGCAGACTCAAAACGTCGCGAACACTATTTTCCAACAGTTCTTCCCTATTTTCCTGGACAACTGCGGCTTCTACGCATTCTACATGTTTGCTGGAATCAACTTCCTGCTCGCTGTCTTTGTATACTTTTTCATTCCGGAGACTAAGCAAGTTCCTCTCGAGGAGATTGATGCTCTGTTTGGCGGTGCCAACCACGTTGTCCAGGGTGAAGAGGTTCTTGCTCACCAAAAGGGTCTGCAAGCCCAAGAGAGCAGCGAGAAGCCCGCCACGGTCACGGTTGAGAAGGTTGAACACCGCTGATAGCGTTTCATCTTGTTGTAATCATGAGCAAGTGTTTCTTGTGCGGGTGTCGATGAAAATTCCCAGGTGGTTTCTTTTTCTTAATAGGCCCGGCGGAGAATGCTAGCTTTTAATACCAGCGTGTCGAGCGCACCTTGAGAATGGATTTCTTTTCCAGATGTAAATTTGATTTCGATATATACAGTAGCTAATTCTTGGAAAATATGGATTTACGACCTTATTTAGCACTGGCAGCCAGAGCCTCGGCCTTCGAGGTGCTGTTGGGGTCGAGGAAAGGCTTCTCGCCGATACCAACGGCTCGGTGACCATATCGCTCGCCGAGACCTTCGTAATCAAATGTAGCGGTATGGAATGCAGATCGATTATCCCAGATAGCTAAATTATAGTTAGAAAAGCATGATGGCTTCAGAAAGGAGGCTCGTCACTAACCGATATCGTTCTCATTTCTCCACTTGAACCTGACCTGGATGTCATGGCCTTCGAGAATAGTGTTATAGAATTTCTTCAGAAGCTCATCGGACTCGTCCTGGGTAAGCTCATTAATCTGCTTAGGAAATGGCCCCACGGCGTAAATGCTCTTCCAACCGGTCACTGGGTTGGTCCGCACGATAGGGTGGACAGCGGACAAGTGAGAACCGGTGTTCAGTGGGCTACCTCGAGGGTCGGTGTGAACGATAATATTGGGATCTGCCTCCGCAGCCTTGAGGAAGCCATCGCCAATATAGTTTGCAGTAAGCCCCTCAAAGAACTTCTGATAAGCGGGTGAAAACCGATCATAGAGGTCATAGCCTGAGGCCCAGAGTGTATCTCCACCAGAGCTAGGAAGCTGGGTAAGTCGGAGCGAGGTGTAGTCGGCTGGAGCTTCCTCGAATTGGATATCCGAATGCCATTGGGCTGAATCATAGCGGCGCTTGTTGGGCTGATTCTGGTGACGAAACATTCTCTTGCGAATGACCGAGCTTATAGTACTGACTTGTGCATCGTTGACTCCGAATTCACTGGTGTTATTGAGTACCGGGTGAATGTGCAGAGTTGAGTCTGCTGGCTTGCCGGAAAGCTGGCCTAGTCGGTGGACAAACTGCTTTTGCAAATCATCGTTGAGATTATTTTGGGCTCGGAAAAAGACAACTCCACGTTGAGAGACTGTATCAGAAGATGGTAAGCTTTGAGACATGTTGATATACTGAGAATGCGAGCTAGAGATACTTACTTGTAATAGCAACGTCGCGAATCAGTTCATCGGCATTTTCGGCATTTAAGAGGTCATCGACGATGTTGACATTATGAAATTCACGACCAATGGCCGGAGTCGTATCCTCAAAAGAGAACTTGTCCAAAACACCAGTAAGCTTCAGTGGCACAGGGTAAGTAATGCCATCCTTAGGTGCAGGGCGAGAAGGAAGAGACGAGTCTTGAATTCCAGGAGCCATGGTGACAACGATGCAATAGCTATCGAAATGTTCGCTCTTGTTGAAAATCTACGGTGAGTTTCCGGGTCTAATCCCACCATTTATATACTAGAGCCGGGCCATGGCAAAGGATGAGTATACGTAGCACGCAATAAATTGTACGACTCGCACCTTAGCCGAGATAATCATAGTACTTCAGAACGGTTAGTCCAGTATAGATTATGCGGGGTAACTATCCGGCACGCCTTTTCCGTCCATACTAGTAGTAACTAGTCGAGAGTATAACTAGGATTATAATGATCTACATAGGAGATAAAATACGCTCGATCAAAGCCAGAAAAGAATTGAGAATATGTCCGTGATTGGCTTTCAGATGTTATTTTGAATGCATGATAGTTAATGCATCGGTCGCATCTATCCGGCCCTACCCAATCAAGTTCGAGGGATCACGAAATCCTCTCCCGAAATCACACCTAATAAAACCAGCCAATGTAAGCCAATTGATACTGCGGCAGATTCGGCAGATTCGGCAAATTCGGCTATTCCGGTAGATTCGGTAGATTCGGTAAATTAGGTGATCCGATGAGAGCAATTCGAAAGAGAATGGTCTCGTCGAGTTTGATATTTAAAGGTCCGGACCCCGGGAGCCTTCAAATACTAGTACTTCAAGTTGTCTTCTGAATTTTGTATCGGGAGACCTGCGACCCGTCACTCAAGTCGACCACCACCGATTCCAACTTGTATCCAAAAACCCACGGCAATAGTACAAAGCGCATGGTATAATATATGACACCAACAGCGAGAATAGCAAGTGCCACCACAGGAGAAAGGTAGTAAGGAAGACTCGTATTACCTTTACCATTAGATGGAGGAATGAAAGGCATCACCAAAAGAAACTGGGTTAATTCGTCAGCATAAATTTGACATTGCACAGAAAGATTGGGAGCAACTCACAATGTTGCTGGCGAGATAGAAGCCCAAAATGACCCAAGGAACTTTGAAATTAGATTGAAAATCTTCATCCTTCGAAAGGCGCAGTTTGATCAATCCAATAGTAACAAAAGTCAAGAGAAATACTGTAGGATAAGTTCCAAGACCAACGACAAAGTCGAAAGCAGCGCCTGCGGGAGGAGCACAAATCAAGATAATACTCACCCCCAGGTGAATTGCTAGAGCGCTAATGGGGGTCTTGAATGGTCGATTTTGCATGACAATATTGGGGAAGGGTGTGACACCATCTTTGGCTAATTCTTGCAAGACTCGCGCTGTCATTTCATGTTAGCCTGTGGCTTGAGAGATATAGGATGCGATAAATCGTCGATACATACAAACAGTAAAAGCCACACCTAGCAGGTGACCGATGGCAGAGATAGCGACCAGAGCAGGTAATGCTTTAATAGCTGCAGAATTGCCGAAGACGTTGTTGAAAAGAGAGGCAGCAATGGTCAGATCGGAAGCTAGAAAGTCTTCGCGCGAAACTCCGGCAAACTGAAAACATTTTAGTGGGTGGAAATTATCATCTGGGATAAATGATTCATACGTATGCAATGTTTGCTAACACATAGAGCACGGTAACCAGGCTCATGGCGGTAGGAAGTGCTATGCGAAGCGTACGCTGGGGATTCTTTACTTCAGACAAGACCTGGAAGCGCAAGTTAGCCTATGAATGTTGCCAAGTACGGCGTGAGTGGTAGTTACCGCATTTAGATTATCGTATCCTTGGAAAGAAAAGATTGCATCTAGCAATGCGGTGCCGATATTATAGCCGCTACT
Source organism: Penicillium pancosmium (assembly GCA_031761475.1). Lineage (NCBI taxonomy): Eukaryota > Fungi > Ascomycota > Eurotiomycetes > Eurotiales > Aspergillaceae > Penicillium > Penicillium pancosmium. The sequence goes on along the minus strand of JAVMSB010000177.1, from coordinate 17,905 downwards.
CGAGGTGCCTCGGAATGACGAAGAGACAGAAAGGTTGTCTGGCTTAGGCACCCTAAGATGGCCCCCCAAGGCAGCGAATCCTGTGCATACGATAAAAAAGAGTGTGAATAGCTTCACGATGCTAAGGACATCTTGCAATCCTCTTCCCACTCTTGGTGCTACAGTATGAATACCGACGGCGAAAGAGACAGCAGAAATAGCCAGTCCTCGAAGTTTCCATGTAGTAGAATCTACTGAGGCGGCTTTGAGAATATAGGATGAAGCTGTGATGGCGTTGCTAGCCGAAGTCTCTGTAGTGACCAAATTAGTAACCAAAGAATTTTAGGAAAACGAGAAAAGAAGACTCACGTAGAATGGCACAGTAGAAGAGATATACACAAGTCACTAGAAGTCGGGGTGAAAAGCACCGCTCTAGATAGACTTTCATACCACCCGATCTTGGAATACCGCTACCAAACTCGAGTAGCACCATGGCACCACATGTTGAAATCACTCCGGCGACCACCCAAAGAATCAAGGCTAGTCCCGGACTGCCGCATAGTTTGAAAATAGAAGTTGGAGTCGAGAAGATTCTATTTTGGGTGATTAGCTGTCAAATGTTCAGTCAAAGATAGGCTCGCATACCCTGCACCAATGATTTTGTTCACGATGAGTGAAATCGCTCCAAGAAGGCCGATCCTGCGTTCTTGTAGAATGTGCGCCTCCTTAACCTGAAGGCTGGAGTTTGAGCCATCGTCGCTGCTGGAAGACGAATCTGCCTCGGTGGATGCTGATTCGTCAGTGAGGAGCCGCATCTTTTTTGACAAAATTCAAGGCAATCTTACCGTGTGCGATTTGGGGGTGCTTGGACATGGTGGTATTGTGTTCTGACCATTGTTTAGCTGGCCAAAAGACTTAAATGGCAGCTACGGAGTACGCAATGCACCATTCTGAAATGACAACTATGTAGCATAAATGTCGTGATCGTCCTAATCCTGGTGTGGGCACGCGCCGCGCCCAAACAGTCCGCTGATCTGTCGCCATCGGATGTTTATATGGAATGATAACGGGCCCACTTGATGCAGTATTCGAAATATTAATAGTATGCAATAGCATGGAACCCGCGTGTTTAGAAGAAACAAGCTCAGCGAAGCTCTGTGTTTCTCTTCTTGGAACTTATCGTCTGAGTTCCAAAGATGAGGATGTGGATTAATGATGACTCTAGGGCTGCTTTTAATTTATACTCCAGCATTACAAAAATATCTTAGGATTCTTGAAGTTACAGCCACTAGGCACTGGTTAATGCCCAGCAGACGAGGACTGAGTGGTCGCATTGAAGTTCGAATTAGTATATTGTCGACACTTAATACTTTGATTTAACTATTACTGATGTTTACTTCCTAGGTAATAGTAATATTAGCATAGAGAAAGGGTATACTATTAACTTAAGGTTAATAATTTGAGCCTTAGTAAAGCCGGTACTACTAGTTACTACTAGTAATGGTAAATATACGAGCGGCTCGGCTGAAGCTGTGATCTACTACTAACCCCAGCCCTGTTCCAGCTTGCTGACCACCAAACATCTTACTGCTAGTACTTTACCAGCCATTTAGAACACGCTTGCTGGTGTAAATGCCACGCACGATTCTGTTCCCCCGCTTTTCTACCCGCGAAATTGGCGTAACGTGGTGAATATTTAACAATGCAGATCGATGCAACACAGCTGAGAAATCGTCAGGAGTGGGGCTTATGCTGCGAATCGCAGCGAATGGATGCTTTTTGATTAATTAACTGTCCGAAGAAATAGGACATGGCGCGATCAGACGCGATCGCAGTTTGTACGTAAGAAATACTAGGTCGATGTTTATTTAAGTGCTTGTCTGTCTTTAACCTCGGGGGTTGGCTGCTCGCTTTGTCCAACGGTTATTCAAGTTCACAGTCACGGTTCGATCTTGTCAACATGTCCGCTGTCGAAACGATCACTCGGCCTACTCAGCCCGATATTGAGTATCACCCCGACTTCACAAAATACCAGGAGCGAACACGTCTTCGACTTGAATCTGGTAATCTTCAAACCGATGTGCCGACTGGGTTTCCGTCCCAGCTTGTCTCTCCTCTTGTCTGGGAAGGAAAGGATATTGAAAAGCGGAGTGACTGGGCTTATCATTTGAATGATGGCCAGCTTGATGAGATTGATGCTGCCTTGCATAGTTTTAAGGGTATGCATTTGGAAACATCAGTTCGAGAGCCAAACAAAAGCTAATTTTGTAGCCCTCAACAAGCCGCTCGGGCACATCAACCAGCTTACATTTCCTTTGCCAAACCTCCATCCAGTCCTGAGAGATCTTTCTAAAGAAATCCACAATGGCCGGGGCTTCTTTGTATTAAGGGGACTGCGCATCGACAGCTATTCCCGAGAAGACAATATCATCATCTATACCGGTGTTTCGTCCCATATTGGAAGCATCCGCGGTCGCCAACAGGACACCCGACTTCAGAATGGGACTTCCCCGGTGATATCGCATATTAAAGACATCAGCAACACCGTCGAGAGGGAGAAAATTGGTGCACCTTCTAATACAGCTGATAAGCAAGTTTTCCATACAGATGCTGGAGACATTATCTCTCTTCTTTGTCTGAGTCCTGCGGCCGAGGGTGGTGAAAGCTATCTTTCCAGTAGCTGGAATGTCTATAATATTCTGGCAAAGGAGAGACCTGATCTCCTCCACACTTTATCTCAGGATTGGCCAGTTGATGGGTAAGAAAGCATTATTTGCCCCCGCTTCCCAGAACTTGAAAATCGATGCTCATTTGCTCGCTCAGATTCAACAATCCAAACAAGCCATACACTCTTCGGCCTCTTTTATACCACCAGCCAGCCACTGCAAGTACCCCTGAGCGTGTGCTTATCCAGTATGCCAGGCGTTATTTTACAGGCTTCAAAGCCCAGCCTCGGTCGGCTGACATTCCTCCAATTACGGAAGCCCAAGCAGAGGCACTCGATGCACTACACTTCCTAGCAGAGAAGCACAGGGCATCCTTAGATTTCCAGAAGGGCGATATTCAATACGCCAACAATCTTAGTATCTTCCATGCTCGCAATGGATTTAAAGATGCACCTGGAAAAGAGTATGGTTCTTCTAACCCTTGATACCTCGAAATTGCTAACTTCAGTAGGCGACATTTGCTCCGACTTTGGCTACGCGACCCAGAAAACGCTTGGAAAACTCCGGAGCCACTTCAGCACCGTTGGGATACGGTTTATAAAGATGTAACCGAGGATGAACAAGTATTCCCTCTGGAGCCGATTCTTCGAAAGAATGTGGGTTCTTAAATGCGCGCCTTGATGAAAGGTGTTTTTGAGCATGAAACACTGTATTAAAGTTCCTGGGCGAAGCACAATCATTTACCAATTGCCTAATTAAGATCTTACTGGTCAAATATCCACACTGATATTCTTATTTTGAGTACCGGAATTCCTACGGAGACACAGTAGATCACCCGAGGAAGCGGGGTAGGCCATGGGGTAGGCCATGGGGTAGGCCATGCAGAATTGTATTTCAGTGATACGACTCAAATGACGACGAAACTTTTAGCGATAGGACATGATTGACTCTTATTCGGATTGTTCCGGCTGAGAATATACCTTCTCATGAAAACGGAATGTCTTTCCGCTCACAAAAGCTACCACACACACGAGCCCTTTGCTCTCCTATCTTAAACAAAATACGTCCTCTTTTATTAGCTTTCCACTAACTACTCTATTCTAGCTTACATCTATTCATTAGGCGTCCAGTGTCTAAATGATTGGTCCTGGGACCAATAATTGGGAAATTCTATTCCACTCCAGCCTTGCTTCCGACCGCCACATATTACCTTCATCGTCGAGGAAACCGATCTTACTGTGCAGTCGACCAGTTCAAAGCGTCCTTGGCATCTTGGAAGCGGAAATAAAGTGCATTTAGGTACCCTAACAGCGGAACAAAGACCGGGAATAGTGTGCGGGGGAGATGATCGCCATCACTGCCAAACTCTCAAGGTCTCACATGGTTTTTTGGTCTCCCCCAGGGTTGTATTTAAACAAAAGATGCCCATCTCATGCTTTCAAACTTAGATAAGTGCACAACCGCATTGCCGCCGACCAGTTGTTTGCCCCTCATTCTGAGAACCAGATTCTCAGGACCGTATTGACACTGTTGCGAAGCTCATGCTCAGCTCTGTTCTGTCGATTAATCTTCGCACTGCTTTCCTAGTGGCAATTCATCAATATGGGACCCACCGAAAAAGCCCTAGAGAATGAGCAAGTCGAAGAGATGAAGTCAGAGCAGTCAATGCCTGTGATCGACCGTGAGGCCGAGAAACGATTACTACGGAAGCTCGATATCCATGTTGTCCCGATATTGACTTTCCTCTTTCTTCTCGCTTTTCTCGACCGGATAAATATTGGCAATGCTCGACTGCAGGGGCTCGAGGGAGATTTGGGCATGAAGGGGCATGACTATAACATTGCGCTATTCATATTTTTTATCCCTTACATTCTATTCGAGGTTCCGTGCAACCTTATCTTGAAGAAAGTTTCACCATCGTGGTGGATCAGCGGACTAATGTTTGCATGGGGTAAGTTTAAGGAAATGCCACAGAAACAGAAGTAACACTGACCTCGTTTGCCTTGGTGTCAGGAATCGTCACGGTTTGTCAAGGTGTTACCAAAAGCTTTGGTGGATTGGTCGCTTGCCGCTTTTTGTTGGGTGTTTTTGAGGCTGGATTCATGCCAGGTTTGCTCTCCTTCCATATGACACTCGGGATCTTACTGACATTGGCAGGGTGTGTGTACTTGATTGCAATGTACTACAAGCGATACGAGCTACAATGGCGTATGAATTTGTTCTTCAGTGCAAGCATCATGGCCGGTGCAGTCAGTGGGGTATGGCATAACTCTCTTGCTTCATTCTCAAATTGAAAACTAGCACTAAATGGTCAATGAACAGTTGCTCGCATATGCGATTGCTAATATGGCGGGAATAGCGGGATACAATGGATGGCGTTGGATCTTCATCATTGAAGGCCTTGCTACGGTCGTCGCAGCTGCTGCGTCCAAGTTTCTGATAGTCGATTGGCCCGAGACAGCAACATTTTTAAATGAAGAGGAGCGAGAACTGCTGTTATTCCGTTTGAAAACTGACTATGGCGAGGCACGAATGGATCGGCTGGATGGTCCAACCTGGAAACGCATCCTTAGCGATATAAAAATCTGGCTTGGGTGTGTACCAAAGAAACTACGTCATCTTTCGAAATCGCTAACTATTTTGCAGCCCGATGATGTATTTTGGCATTGTGAATGGTGGCTACGCGACCTCGTTTTTTACACCGACAATTCTGAAGCAACTCGGTTGGACTGCGATACGGGCTCAGGTGATGAGTATTCCAATCTATGTGGCTGCAACAGTAATCTCGCTATGCGTTGCTGTTGCCAGTGACAAACTTCAGCATCGGTTCACCTTCACAATAGTTGGCTGTGTTGTCGCTACCATTGGATGGGTGTTATTGCTCTGCCAAGAATCAATCCCAAAGGGTGCACGGTACTTTGCCCTTTATGCCGTCACTTGTGGGGGTTATATTACACAGCCTATTCTTCTGGGTTGGATCAGCAATAATATGGGAGGTCACTACAAACAGTCAATTGCCGCCGCCATGCAGGTCGGTATTGGTAATATTGGTGGGCTTGTTGCAAGTAATATCTTCTTCGACTCGGAGGCTCCTACTTATAAAACTGGATTTAGTGTCAGTCTGGGAATGACGTGGATTTGCGGACTAGCCTGTATAATCTGTTTTGTATGGGTGAAGCGAGAGAACAAACTACGTGATATGGGGAAGCGAGATGATCGATATCAGCTCCCAGAGGACAAGCTTGGCAACCTTGGAGATGATCACCCAAGTTTTAGGTATACATATTGAAGCACAGGCTGCTGGTGATTCATCAAGTATTGGGTTATCGCGCCTTGGGTCGAAAATGAGAGCGACATAATCCGCATTTGGCCAAAAATACAGATAAAGATCATCTCTTAACTCCACGGGTGGAACAAACACGTAGCGATGGTGGAGACTCTACCCGTAGGCGGACGTGAAAAAACCGTGCGGCAATCCAGGCTTCAGGTTTTGTATAAATGAGCTTTCAATCAAAATGTACTGTATGGTACCTAGGCCATGTGGTTGTCCAATGCGAAAATGCCCGATAGTCGCCTTTCCGGAATGTCCCATTTCCGACAATGATTGGCACGATGACGATCTGATCCTTGCGGTGTTACGAGTCAAGCGCCAAGTCAAGCCAAGGGTGCCTGTCATCCTGAAATAGTAATTGGAAGATGAAGGCTGATTGCCGCCAGAGTGGCAATAATGCGGATGACGATCTGATCCGGGGTTCTGCAGGGATTCAGCTACTACTAGTCGTAAATAGCTCATCTCCTTTCGGTACTCTCTTTGGGCCTTCTACATAGAAGAGAAAATCTCCAGAATTGCAGACAGTTGCGCAGACTCGGATCAGTGACTCTTGAACATATTGATGTGATTTCTTTTCCAACTTGAAGATATAATGTATGTAGATCTTCTCCGTATGTATCATGACGAGTACTCGTATCTGGGGAAAGGCCTCTTCCAGAGGCAACCGCTCTTGTGCTGCCGATATGTTTTTTGACCGACGGACAAAATAGTCCTAGAACATGAAGATCATCAACCCGCTAACCTCTCTCTTCCTCCCTTTCTCCCTCTCTGCCCACGTCCACCAGGTACCGTCTTACCGCCCCGGGGCTGGCGCCCATTCACGAAGCCAATAATTCACACCGGCTCCACCGGACAACCTTCCCAAAAACCACTGATTGCTGGCTTGGATCGGCACCTCGTTACCGAGATGACGTAAAGTAGCCAGTCGGAGCAGGAGAAAGATTCCTTTGAGAGTTCCACGCTTGTTCGGCCACATGGTGGCACACGCAACCCTGTCCGAACCCTGCTCGCTCAGTGAGCCTTGGACCCAAAAACTGTCACCTCGACAGTGCTGATTCTAGCCAACCCAGCGACTAATGCACCCTAAACCCCTTGGGTCGGATACTGGGCTCCAATCAGACCGTTACGCTCCAAGAGTCCCGCGGAGTTATTTTCGCGGTTAGGCCCGAGAGCCAGTTCCTTCGATCAACTCAGATACTTAATCATGGTCTTCCTCCCGGTCGCCACTTTCTCCTCGGCTTCCAAAAAATCTACAGACAAAGATCCCTCGTCCTCATCCTCGTCTTTTTTCATCATGTCGCAAAGTCGCTCATCGCCCAACAAAACCAGTCGGTCCGTCACCTCCGAAGAGCCATGGAAGGTTGATACTCCCTTCGGCCCTCCACAAGTACCTCGATCATTCCCGAATACTGGCATTCGACGCATACGCGATACACTCTCGAAGATATCACCAGGAGCACTCGCAGAGAAGGAGGAACTTCGCAGGAAGAATCAATATAAGATTCCATTGACCCACCGGAACGTCGACAACTTCGTGACAGAACAGGAAGTCAACGAGGCCTGCACGCCGAATCAGCGCACCCCAGACATTCAGGTGGCCGAATGGCTGGAACACGTTTCTTGAGCTCGAAAGTTACCACCCATGGCCTGCCATGGGTTACAATCGTCTCCACCTCCACGACCGCACGGTCGTGCTTGAGTTCGACTAGCCTTCTTCTCGACTTTTCCTTGAGTCGTTGACCCCGCACGACACGCCGATCGGCGCGTAACCACTAAAGTCAATCCGGGCTTTTGCGCCTGACTGATTCCCATTACTTTTGTCGGCCTACTGGCCCCCGATGCCGAGTGCATTTCCTCGTATCCTGTCGCCTTGGCGGGAACGTCATGGCGCAAGGTGGACTGTGGTTACTCATGCACGCCCCCTAGTTGGGCGTATGCTGTTGGCTCGACGGCAAAAGCGGCTTCCCAAATACAGTTGTTGGTCCCATGTTTGATCGGATAAATCGGATCAAACTACCTACCACTCTTATCAACCTCTTGTCGCGTGAGGACATTTGGTTGCAAGGCGTCGTCCATGACATGCCTACATGTATATAATTCTGATCCGAGACAGAATGGATTGACAGAGGTGTAACTAATTTACTCAGTGTACTGTGTTGCATCGCTGCAAGTGATCGGATCGTGTTTTAACAATCGGCCATTTCTCGGTGGGCCCATCGCCCACTGCGGCTCTGTTGGACACGGCCACGAAGGGCCGCTAAACTAAAGAAATCATGACTTGCATATTAATACCAATACCTCTAGCATAATAAAAGATTTTTAATACCTGCACATCTTGCCTAATGAATCTAGAAACCTATTTATGCGTTGTTCATGTCGAGAGGGGGCGAGGGCCGAGAGAGAAGAAGAGTGCCAAGTCGCAGGATGCCCCCACCGCGGGGGATTTTTAGGGTTTACCACAACTGATAGTCATGACGGGTACTTTCCAAGGATCATTGGTCTTTGCACCTAGGACACTACCTAGGATCGATCACTTTGATATTCTACTCCATAGAGAGAACCCCATGGCTATACCACCCAAGAAAGTGGCTATCATCGGTTGGTCGCCCATCGGTCATCGGCCACTCTAGCCCCGAACGCCCTGCTAATCCAGTTCACCCTCGTAGGAGCCGGCCCATCCGGCCTGGTCACCGCAAAAACACTGTTGCATAATTTCCCACCCGGTAAATTCGCTCCTGTTGTATTTGATAGTCGATTTGATGTCGGTGGCCTCTGGAACACCGGCGCCGCCCCCACTAAAGCTCGAGATGCCAGTGACCCGGTGACTTTGGATCCCCGGATGCGCACGAATCTCAGCCGCTTCACAGTTGCATTTTCCGATCTTTCCTGGGAGTCCGTGATTGAAGATGGGGACATTCCGATGTTTCCGCAAGCCAGCCAAGTTGGCCAATACTTGGCGGCCTATGCACAGCGCTATATCCCCAAGGATGCTTTCAGGTTAGGGAGCTATGTGAAGCAGACTAAGCGATTGGTCAAACCCGATTCTTCTACGAACTTGAAATGGAGAGTTTTTTGGGACCAGAAAAGGTATGTACCTAGCTGGGGCCCGGGCCGGCCATGATATTGTAGAACAACTTATGTTGAGATGATATAATTCTCTAGTGCTCAATTAGTTGATCATGATCAACCACAGGCAACCAATTCAGAGAAATCCGAGGATTTTGACTACCTTGTGGTGGCATCTGGATACTTTGCTCGCCCTCATATACCAAAGATACCAGGGTTGGCGCAATTCAACGGCCGGGTTGTCCACAGCTCGGCTCTCCCCAAAGGCCATGACGCTGCTAACGATGAAGACCTCTCCCGAGGAAATATTCTTGTTCTCGGAGGGAGTATGTCTGGCGTGGAATCCGCATCGATATTTGCGCTGCATCGTTCTACTTCGAAATTTCATAATGTGAATGAGGCCAAAAATACGCCAGAAAACCGTTCAATATATCACATATCGTCAAGACCATTTTGGACATTACCAACATATCTTCCGCATACACTCCCATCTTCCAGCGTTACGTTCCTTCCACTCGACTTGACAATGTACGATTTGGATCGCCGACCTGCCGGTCCCATAGAGTACTATCTTGGACCCATCCCAAAAGAAAAGGCAGTCAAAACCAATGAATACTTCCGATCATTGCTTGGCGCAGAATACGAGAAATTCGGACACGTGCATCAAGGAGGACCAGGAGCTTCGAATTCCAGTCCGCCCTGGGTAGCTATAGGCAACGACTATTCTGGATTCGTTCAGTCAGGTACGATCATACCGAAGATGGGTCGAGCTGTGTCCATCCACCCAGATCCTACCAACAAACTAGCAGCTGTCCAGATCGAGACAGCAGATGGCGAATCAATGACATTGGAGAACATCGCATCCATCGTGATGGCCACAGGATTCACCCCATTTGAATCGTTATCCTTCCTACCTGAAGATATCTTGTCTACCTTGGAGTATACCACCGATGACACATTCCTCCCACTGGTTCTAGACCAAGGTGGCAGTCTCCGATCAGAAATTCCAGATCTTGGCTTCGTCGGATATTATCGTGGTCCCTACTGGGGTGCCATGGAGATGCAAGCCCGATTTCTCGGCAAGACATGGGCGCAGGAAAACTATGAGCTCGCTACGGTTGAGACGCAGATGCAAAATATTCGACTTCTGAGACAGCCAGCCACGCAGACTTGGCGAGGCCAATTTCCGATGGGTGACTATGTAGGGCTTATGGAAACATTTGCCAAGGACTTGGGGATTGAACGCACTGCTTTGCAAGGCTTAGAGGGGTCTGGTCCTGTTATCCCTGCTCGGTATATCTACAATAACTTGCCTTCCGACGATGGTCAGAATTGGGGCACAGAGAAATTGAACAGTGATGCAATGTCAACTCTGGATTCCTTGTCCTCGGTAGGACTTCGCGGTACTGGTGATACCAATACTTTTGACTCGCAGACAGGCATAGCGACGGTCATTTTCCGAGCTCTTCATGGAGAATGGAAACTCGCCAAGAGGGGATATATCGGCGAAATGGGTGGAACAGTGACATTTCATCCACGGTACCCCACAAATCCTGCATATGATAGGGAGTATGTCTGCGAGGAGCTAGTTTCGGAGTATGCCGATATGACATGCAACACGAAGCAAACCATCTGGCGATTGTCAGAAGCAGGCGGCACTAGTTTCCCCATCCGGATATATCCCATGGAGGCGGCTGAAGATGGGTTGGAAATTCAAACCACTAATTACTTGAAGCTGCGCTCTGCACAACATGGAAAGAGTGACGATATTGGGCCGAACTCAACAGTAAATATTACAGTCGACCATCAGCCTGATTACGTTCTCCAAGACAACACGTGCCACTACAAATTCTGGTTTGATGGTGTTTCTATCTCGAGCTGGGAGATTTCTCGTATAGAAGATGATGTGGTATCAGATGGGTCGACAGCTTCGACTATCTACACCAGGTTCTAGACCGTCTAGCAACCATTGAAATATTTGGCATGACGCCCGCTCCTGGCGACCTATTTACCTCGGCTATACATTTTGTCATAAAAGAAGCTACATGTTTAATGTGCAAAATTCAGGAACTAGAGACAAACGTTCTTCCGTAGGTTAGCGCAGAGCCTCGGTTCCGGACTTCAAGAACTTGTACCAGGCTCCATTGGGAAGGTAAAGTGTAAAAGAAAATAATTTAAGGTTCATTTTGGCAGCTGAAACAATACCTGCAGGGCTACCGATAGCCGAGGCGCTAAACTAGTTGATTTAGCAAGTCAGATCACAACTGACCGGCGAATCATTGATCGGACTGCATGGATACCGATGGATTAGCCTCGCACCTTACTACCCTAAATTGAATCCGAGTATTTTAATTCGCCTATCTGAAGATGAATTAATTTTCCTCTGGCCAAACAGCTGGCCGACAGAGCCTTCGTGATCGCCTTCGTTTCCGGCCGAGTGGCAACGGCACCCCCGTTGTGATCCAAGGAACCAGGGTCCATCACCGTACATTACAGGAAAGAGAGGATCTTGATCCCGACCACTTGGATTCAATGTCGCATTTTTGTATTTCCTTTTTGATGTTCCATTTGTGCACTAGCCAATTGACGCCACCCGGTTGCAAGAGCCTGGCCAGTTCTAGTCTGGGGTAGAGCCTCGGTGGTATGGATCCGCCGGCACGATGCGAGCCTCAGAACCAGGGCTCCATCGGATATACGGCGTGGCGTCGGCCGAACCAATATTTTGTTGCATTTTTTCCTCTTAAATCTATATAAACAGACTACAGGGCATCGGAATACCTGTCGAATGTTTTCTATCAAAGATATCAAGATCAAAAGATCAAAAACGTGCAACTTTGGGCTGGAAAGTGGGAAATATCAACGAACATTCATCCCATTGCATCAAATAGCCCTCGCCACCCTATTCCAGGTGTACAATTGAGCTATACAACTCGTATATATGAACAGCTGCAATATGGAAAAGCGCAGTTCATCCGGAGACACCGAACCGCCACTCATTCTGGACCCGATATCCGAATGGCGCGCCTGGCAAGCCCTCTCCGTCTACTTCACAGTACTATTGAACCGTCAAATCCGACGCCGGTGGCTCCTCGAACACGAATCAATGAAAAACAAGCCCATTGCAGAACATTTTCGCCCCATCATCTTCCTGGAACCAGTCCCAGCACTACACAAACCCATCATCCCGAACAACACCAACACCAACACCAACACAGATCCAACACAAACTGAACTTGAAGCAAACTTCAATTCAAAATACAACCCCTACAACAAATCAGCCCTAGAAACCCTAAAAACAAAAGTCCACCTCCTCCGCGGCCGCGTCGAAAAGGGCAAAGAACTCGCCTCAGAAATCGAACGACGCATGCAAAACCCACGCATCGAATTCCCGACTCATTTCTGCCATACATGCGTGATGGGCGGCGACTGCGTCGATGTCTTACTGACAAAGTGCGGACATCGGGTTTGCAGAACTTGTCTCTCATTCGGCATTGATGAGAATGGGATCTATGAGTGCAGTATTTGTTTTGCGCCGGCTTCGTTCGTGGTCAAGTCGCCGCTTAATGGAGGTTCGCAGCGAAGGTCTTGCTCGGAGCAGATTTCTAGTGTTTCTATGAGGCTTATGGCTCCTGGGAAGCGTAAGTCGCCTCTGTGGTCGCCTCTTGCTTTTCGGAATTGAGCTTTTGTTTGACTGGTTTTATTTTTAGTGAAGTGATTGTGGATGGGGTTGCTCAGGTTTCTTTGGGGGTGGATTCATGAAGGGGTTCTTGTTGCCTTCCTGGTTCTTTTTTTCTCTTCTGCTTTTCGACATAGCGGCATTTGCATACTGTATAGTGACTATCTGGCTCGCTAGATCATACTCATATCTTAATACTATCATGATATACCAACTTAACCCACTACGTTTCAACTGGATACCTAGTACTAGTATGCTTTCCGATAATCACCCAAAGTAATTCTAGTTCAATTGCAGATTTCTATTCATACCCGAGCCAAGAATTATACAAAGACAATATTCGGATATCACAATCTAGAAATATCCAAGGCACTAGACTGCGAATTTGGGGACATCGAGACATGAAGAGAAATGCATCACGAGATACATGGTCTGAGACACCCACACACCAATTCAGCCAGACAGAGGAAACGCCATTCTTTTTTCGTACAATGGCCATCACAGTGCCAGAAAGAAACATATCATAGAGCAAGGGGTTGAGGGTTGGGGGTCGGGGTGGGCGCGTATATTGCGGGCAGGGAGGTAATGGATGAAGAGACATTATACAGGAAGAGTAAGTTATGCAATCATGCCAGCTGATCACAGCTGACCACCAGCTACCCAAAATTCTGAAAAAAAAAAAGTAAATGCATGAGGTGCGGTAGGGGAGGAAGAAGGGGGCCGTAAATTAAGGGACATTTATGTGGTGGGTATCTAGACATGATGGAGAAAACCACGATTCGTGGAAGAAATAAGAAAAGGGGAGAGAGGAAAAACATCAAGCATCTCCCCCTCACATATCCTCGGCGTGTTCTCCGTCGTCAATAACCATCGACACACCCTTAACTGGATGTAGGAGCATAGGTGGGAGACACATGCGGCCCTCGCCTGCCAACTCTTGTTGCTCGCCACCGTCGTTGTCGACGCGCAGTCCAAGCCAGCGACGCCAGATATTCGGCGAAAAGCCGGCAGAGTAAAACCAAGTTGTACCCTTGAAGTTGTGCTCGCGTTCACCAAAGATAGACGTGCGGGCTCCGCCAGAGGCACCATTACGACCTGCATTGAAGACAGACTCCAAGTAGCGTGTGGGCCATCGGCGGTCGATGTAGACGGCGTGCGGGACAAAGACGGCCTTGAAACCGTGATGGAGAGCTGTTGTTGCGGGCCACATCTCTGAGAACATGCTGTGGTGCTTGAGACTGCACTCACGGTGCATGGTGGTGAGAAGCTTGCGAGAGATCCGAGATGCGGTGATAATTGCAGTACGGCGTGGGGGCATGCCCTTCTCCTTGTTGTAGCCTGTAACATCGTCGCGAAGTAGCCAAGTAGTGCCTTCGGGATCGTATAGCGGGTTGAAAACAATAAGGTCGGCGTCTTCGCCAACGCCCCAGGTATATTGGTCCTTCTCCATTGAAGTCGGTGGGATTCCTTCACCCTCCACCTCGAAGATATCACGTTCGTCGGGTCGCTCGGGGCCCCAGATGGATTTGTCACCTTGTTGGTGGTGCATCATACTGCGAGCGCTCTCTCCATCGGCGGCGGGCTTCCTAGCACTCCAAAGATTATTAGGGCTGTTGGTACCACTCTCCGTCTGGACGCGAACTGTGTGGCGGAAGTCATCCCATGAACCATGAACAGAGGGAACGTAGAAGCGGGCATTTCGGTCCCAGAGACCCTTGCGGGGCTGCTGTTTAGCCCACTCGGCGACCTTGTCAAAGAGATGGTACCAGTGGCCAGTATAGCGGGCATCCATCTCCCAATTCCAGAAATAGTCGTATTCAGGGTGTTGGTAGGCAAAGTACTGCATAGGCATATAGGTGCTGCGGTATACACCGTGGATGGGTAAGCCGCGAGTCAAGGTTTCTTCCAGGCCGGGGTACATCAGAGCCATTTGCTGCTCCGACCAAAGTGTCCCCATACCACGGAATTCCTCTGGCAATGCGTCGTCCAGCACACGCTGGTATGTCTCGTCATCCGACCAAATTTGACGATTGGCGTCCTTGACATGGATAAGGAAATGGATCGTGTACTCGCCACCGGAGACAAGGGACAGCTCGGAGATGACAGATCGCAGATACATAATATCCTCGGGGGTATACTGGAAGTCGTGCCAAGTTCGAATAACGACAGCAGTCCTCGGAAGTCGATCCGAGCCAACCTTAGGCTTCGTTGTCGAGCTATCCTCCAGGGAGGGGATGTTCACTTTGGGAACGCCCACAGGCATCGAGACGAACCGGTTCAGGCGCGGCTCTGGTAGCTCATTGAAGCGATGGCGGTTCGCAGCGTGGCACCTTTGCTGTGCGCCAGCCCAATCCACGCCACGGTAGTCAATTGGAGGGGAATCCTCCCAAATGCGCTCGGCGCCATCGCGGTGACCTTCCAGACCAGCGCCAATACCGCCTTTCTTGACCCCATAGCCCAATCCATAAGGACCAAGACGACCAAACCGATCAAAGCACATATCATCCTGGATTCCCAGCATTGAGTTCGAACCCATGGCCGGGTCTGGGAATCCTTCTGGTACTCCAGGGTAGGACTGGATGAGCGGTACGCGAGTTTTGCCGTCCTTGTCCAAGAAGCACTCGCGCTTCTCACCATATTTACTGACGTAGTCGGCAGACGCGTAGTCGGGGTACGGGTTGAAAACCGAACTCGACATGGTCGGCTTCAAGTCCCTGGCGCTCAATTTATTCTCTTCACCGTCCCCTGACGAAGTGTCATCCCGCGGAAGTGGCATGCCTTCGGGGCCATCGCCAGGGTATTCGGGAACATTGTCCTTGCGTGGAACTAATTTCGACAGGCCGCCCTCGTAGCGACTCAGCATTGGGAAGCTCTCCCATTGAGGAGGTTTGTGGGTGTTGGTTTTAGGGAGTTCGACCACGACCGGCGAGATCGACGAAGAGATGGTGAACCGGAAGAGCGTGAGGACGAACAGGAGGAGAGAGACGAAGAGAGCGAAGCAGAGCCATCGCATAATCCGCTGAGGTACACGGAACCCCACGCCGGCCTGGGCACGGCGCAGGCCCGCGCCGTTCATGACAGGCGGGTAGGAGGTGGAGGAGTGTTCTGGGCCATCGGCGTCGTCGCTTTCGGATTCGCTTTCGGAGTCATCGCTGCGACGGTGATGGCGGTAGGGATGACGGCCAATGGGTTGTTTCTCGACGTCACTATCGTGTGTTCGTGAGTTATAAGGTGAGGGTTTGTTATAGGCGGCG
The DNA here is from genome assembly GCA_031761475.1 of Penicillium pancosmium. NCBI lineage: Eukaryota > Fungi > Ascomycota > Eurotiomycetes > Eurotiales > Aspergillaceae > Penicillium > Penicillium pancosmium. Next base: position 1,933 of record JAVMSB010000177.1, on the reverse strand, counting down.
GAAGATCTCCTGGCCTGGACGGTCATGTTGCCGGGGCAGTCGTGAACATGGGAGGGAGGAGTGCGACAATTCAGCAGTACATCTGTCGGGGAAGTATGATTCTCAAAATAGAAGCGGACGCTAGTGGGTTGAAAAGGGGGGAGGATGAAGAAGAAGAGGAGTAGAGGCACGCGATGGAAGTGGTGGCAGATCGTCGGCCTGGCAATAACTCGTGGGGGGCGTGACGCTGTTTTTGCCGCGGAGGAGACCAATGCAGCCACACAGAGAATAGAGGATAGAGAACAGCACAGGGCTGAGTAAAAGAGTTTAGGGGAAGAGTTTGCACGCAGGTTCACATTAAATCACCAAGAAAATCAACAGCAAAAGAAAAAGAAAAAAAAGGCTCGGCGCATCTGCCAAGCCCACAGGAGAAAATGAGGGATTACGCATGTGCTGCTAAATTTGGCTGCAGATGATTGCTCATTTGGGTGGGAAAGAAGAATACCGCTGGCAGACTCTGGTAAGGGGGTATACGAGTAGAGTATAGACTGATAGACTCAATTTGAGCATAATTATAAGTCGGAGAAGCTACGAAGTACGGAGCCACTAGCACAGAGACAGATCAGAGATCAGAGATCAGAATCAGAATCAGAACTGATGATACTGATAGAAATGATGCAATCAATCGAAAAAGGAGAAACCAGCAATTTTGACGTGGCGCCAGAGAGAATAGAACAAATGAGGCTAATAGCATAGCGAAGAGAAATAAAGCCATGGTGAGCAAAAACACGCAAACCCGGCCAATTGTCCTGTCCATCCAGGATGGTGGCCTCGTGAAAGAACTCCGCCATAATCATCAATCCATCATTTGCAGATTTCCCGTGGTATTTCTCTTGCTCTGCTACGTACACACTCCTCCCCCATCACAATTTCGTATTATATCCGTTTAATCGCGGTTCGTTTTCCGGAGAGTGTCAGCGAGCCACTCCAGACCCTCGTAGAGACCGTCACCAGTGGTGGCGCAGGTGGATTGGATGAACTAGGAGGTGTCAGTTGTTAGCGGAGGAACCACACAGGAAGCGCAAGTAGCCCTCTCGAGGGTGATATAGAAAGAAAACTTACCCAAGCACGGCGGGTCAGGCTCTGGAGGCCAAGTTGCTGGGTAATCTCGGCGGGGCTCATGGCGTTCTAAACAAAGCGCATCATCATTAGTACGCGGTCTCCCGCAGCGGTTCAAAGGGGATGAAAATCCGAGGAAAAGGGTTTCGTCGGAGATTGGGATTGGGATTGAATCCTTACAGGCAGATCTTGCTTGTTGGCGAAGACCAAGAGAAGGGCGTCCCGGAGTTCATCCTCGTTCAGCATGCGCTGCAACTCCTCGCGGGCCTCGACAATACGGTCCCGATCGTTGCTGTCAACCACGAAGATGATACCCTGGGTGTTCTGGAAGTAGTGGCGCCACAGAGGACGAATCTTATCCTGACCACCGACATCCCACACGGTAAACTGGATGTTCTTGTACTCGACGGTCTCGACGTTGAAGCCTGCGATTTGTCGAATGTCAGCGAAACCCACAAGTTGTGCTTTTGTGTATTGCGCGGTCGGGGGGATTTCCGGCGAAGGAATTGAAGTGGCGATGTCGCAAAGATGAATCGGAGGAAGACTGACCGATTGTAGGGATGGTAGTGACAATTTCACCGAGCTTGAGCTTGTACAGGATGGTGGTCTTTCCGGCAGCGTCCAGACCGACCATCAGAATACGCATCTCCTTGCGACCCCATAGTCTATCAAACAGCTTCGAGAAGGTGATACCCATTATGGCGGAGACTCGAAGCCCTGGAAAATTGGAAGTGGAGGTTAGATTTGGGTGGGAGTCAAATCAGGGAGAAAGCGGAGGGGAGGGGGAGAGAGAGATTGGAAAACGTGTTGTGTCGGGGATTTTAGGGTTTAGGGG
>JAVMSB010000176.1:0-64294 GCA_031761475.1 Penicillium pancosmium | reverse complement strand
GGAGGGGGTGGTGGAGGGGGAGTTGATTGAAAGGAGGGGAGAAGAAGCAAAAGGAAATAATAGTTCGTCCGCCAAGAGGGACACAATCCACTTTGACTAGTTATACTCCGTACTCTAGGGGGACCCCACGTTGGAAATACTATGGACTAGTACCCAGCAGTGCCTAAATTGAGATTATGATCACCCTGCTGATTATTGATGACACAGCTGTGTTCTTTTTCAAGTTTAAATTGGGACGCGCTTACAGCTGAGACGGTGTGGGAATACGGTATTTATATACAAATAATAATAAGACCGACGCGCTCAGGCTGTCCAGAATGCCGCAGCTTTGAACTTTCACATTGTATGGAATATTCCATGTACTTACACGGGATACTCCATACGTATCTACTACAAAGATCTTGCCTCTTGAAATTCCCACACTCAGCCCCGTCCCCCCGATCCCCTGAGGTTGCACCGCACTGGAGCATGTTTCTCCTGGAGCCTTACCGGCTCCACCCAACACCGTTTTATTTTTATCTCCCTCGATTTTCCAGAAACACTGCGCGCTGATCCCCCGTGGAAACAGCCCTGCGCCTGCGCCTGCGCCATGGACCTGGACATGGAGCTGCAGGATTTCCATCATCCGTTTACTCCGTACAAGATCCAGCTGCAATTTATGCAGGCCTTGTACGGATGTCTGGAAGATGGTAAAGTCGCCGTATTCGAGTCCCCCACTGGTAAGTGCGCGACGCTAATTCCATCCACTTCCCCCCTGATTGTTTGCTTCGGGTCTGACAGCGGGTGCAGGTACCGTAAGTGGCCCCCACCAGGCGAACCGCCATCGTCATCCAAGCTGTTCCAATTAGTCCGTGCTGCTGCTGCTGCTGCTGCTACTGCTGCTGCTACGGCCGTTGAATATCGGGACCATGGAATGTTTGAACTAAAGATGGCCCGGAACTCCAGGGTAAATCGTTGAGTCTGATCTGTGGCTCCTTGACATGGCTTCGAGACCACAAGCGCCAGGCCTTTCAAGAAACATTGGACCAGGCTGCATGTATGTACTCCAAGCTCCAAGCTCCGATCCGAGATTAAGTCCTACCCCCTATTGCGTCATGTCTCACATTGGGTTTAGGTGACGATGATGAGCCGGAGTGGATGATCGAATTTGCCAAGCGTGATTCTCGTCGAACCATTGCAGAGAAACGACAGCAATTTGAATCACGGCTGGCAAAGATCAAACAGGACGAGGAGCGCCTGAAGCAGGCCCAGGATAGCCAAGAGCGGCCCCGTAAAAAACAGGTACGAGCCACTTTGTTATTGTTATTGTTTACCCCAGAATGCAGTTTAAATGGAAGCCCGGGCCAACAAATCATTAGCGAATTGAAGAGCCGGCAGCAAAGGCAGCTCCCAACGATGATGAACAATTCGTTCTGGACGACTATGACAGTGAAACCGATGAGAGGCAAAAGACAAGCCAGTCTGCCGGGGTTGATGGTCTCTCCGCCAGCACTCTTGCTCTATTAGAGAAATACAAGGGACAATTTACATCGAAGAAGCCCGAGCAAGATGAGGAGGATGACTCGGTCAAGATCTTTTACTGCTCGAGGACACATTCTCAGCTCAGTCAATTCGCGGGAGAGCTACGTCGTGTCGCTTTCCCATCCAGCATCCCCAGCGATCCCGAAACCGAGGGCAAAGACGATCTCTCAAAGTTAGAGGAACGCGTCAAACATCTATCCCTAGGATCGCGAAAGAACCTTTGCATCAACCCCAAGGTTCAAGCGTTGGGGAATAGCACGGCAATTAATGAGCGGTGCCTCGATCTTCAACAGCCAGGTGTTGCTGCCGAAAAGAAGTGCTCTTTTCTCCCTTCAAAGGACGATGAAGTGCTCATGCTTGAATTTCGTGATCATGCCTTGGCAACTGTCAAGGACATTGAAGACATTGGCAAAGTAGGACAACAAGTCGGGATCTGTCCCTATTATGCATCCCGCTCAGTCATCAAGCATAGCGAGGTCAGTACCTTACACCTTCCCATCTCATGGATCAATGATTCGAATCCAGCTCACATTTCTACTATAGATCGTGACACTGCCATATCCATTACTTCTCCAACGCTCGGCTCGCGAGGCTCTCAATTTATCCGTCAAGGGCCACGTAGTGATCATCGACGAAGCGCATAACCTGATGGACGCAATCGCCGGTATCCACTCCGTGTCCGTCTCACTTTCGCAGCTAGAAACCGCCATGTCACAATTAACGACATACGCGCGCAAATTCAAAACTCGGCTCAAGGGTAAAAACCGCAGCTATCTTGCTCAGGTTATTCGGCTTGTCGGCTCTATTGCCGGCCATCTTCGCGGTATCGCTCAGCAAAAGGGAGGAGCGCCAGAAGGCTCGGTGCAATTTTCTGATCTTATGGCTGGTAAGGGGGTTGATCAGATAAATCCTTACAAGCTCTCCCGGTATCTTCAGGAAAGCAAATTGGCGAGAAAGGTTGATGGGTATGTTGAGTCTGAGTCTTCCCAAGAGGCTCAAGGGCAAGGTCAAGGCCAAGTTAGTCGGACAAGAGATCGGACAACGGTGCCGGTTCTTTTTCATATACAAAGTTTTCTTTTACCTTTGATGAACCCCTCAGAAGAAGGCAGGCTGTTTTACCAAAAGGGTCAGGATGGCGTACTGTTGAAATACATGCTCCTTGACCCGACCAATCATTTCCGTGAAATTGTTGAGGATGCTCGGGCTGTCATTTTGGCCGGTGGCACGATGTCTCCTGTTAGTTTTAACGGCTGCTTCGCGGTGAATTGTGTGATATACTAACCCATTTCCCCAGATGACGGACTACATGAATCATTTGTTTTCATATGTATCACCCGAGCGATTGGATACATTCAGTTATGGCCATGTTATTCCATCGACAAATTTGGTTGCACAGTCATTGACGAAAGGGCTGCTGGGCTCGGAATTTGACTTCACCTACGAGGCTCGAGGCTCGGAGAAAATGGTAAGCGACCTGAAATCATACCCGGCAACGCTTTTATAAGTTCCTCTTTTGACGATGATGAAATAGATTACCGATCTCGGACGAACAATAGCCACTTTATGTCAAGTCATCCCAGATGGCGTTGTCGCCTTTTTCCCCAGCTACGATTACCTGAGCCAAGTGGTGAACGTCTGGAAGAAACCCATTCCGAACGGAAATGGCCAAACCACATTCGGTCTGATTGAAAAGAAGAAGAAGATCATGTACGAGTCTCGCGATGCAGTTACTACTACAGATACGTTGCTTCAAGAGTATACCGAAGCCATAGAATCTGGATCGGGAGCATTGCTCCTATCTGTGGTTGGAGGAAAATTGTCAGAAGGAATCAATTTCTCGGATAAATTGGGAAGAGGTGTCTTTATCATTGGACTACCTTTTCCCAATATCCGCAGCGCTGTCTGGCAGGCTAAAATCAAGTATATCGAAGAGAAAACCTACAAACAGCACTCGGGATCAGAGGTGGAGAAAAAGGCCCGGGCTAGCGCAGCAGGAAAGGATTTCTACGAAAATGCTTGTATGCGCGCTGTCAATCAATGTATCGGGCGAGCGATTCGGCATGTCAATGACTATGCGGCGATTGTGATGATTGATCGGCGCTATGAAACGCCGCGTATTCAAGGTAAGCTGCCTGGATGGATTCGAGGTAGTCTTGTTTCGGCAGCGACAGCGACAGCGACAACTCGGCCAGCCCAGATGACTGTCCAGCGACTTTCCAAGTTCTTTGCGGAGAAAGCATAGCTCTGTCTCGAGAGCTAAATCATACTATACCGTATTTAAACAAAAATCAAATTTCGGATGTCACCACACAGTCACTTTTCGCAGTCAAAAAATCTAGTACACATGATTCAAATCAACATCAACAATGATGTATGTTTACAGAGCCCTAACGGGATGTGACGTAAGGTAACATATTTCTGCCGGTATGATAATTCACCGCCCTTAAAGCGGTACGGCATCTTCACCGCCTCACGTGATTATTTGCAGCCCCAGTAAGGGTTTGACCCTATCACGGGATTAGCGAAGGGCCTAGCGCACACTGGTTCACCATCAGAGTCCGAAGATCCACGACCCCTTCAACGCCCATCTTCAAACCGGTCTTGTCGAGCACACCTCCAACGACAAGATGCCTACCCGTTTTTCGAACACGCGGAAGCAGTGAGTCGCCTCCCTCCTCGCCATTCCCCGAAATCACAGTGTGCGACAATTTGCGATGAATTTCGACATCGCCGGCGCACCGCACCACTTCCCGCCTTGCAACGCCCAGGATAGATACAGGATACAGGATATACTGACATTCTTTTCTCTCATAGCCGCGGCCACGTGTCCGCCGGTTACGGTCGTGTCGGCAAGCACCGCAAGAGCCCTGGTGGTCGTGGTATGGCCGGTGGTCAGCACCACCACCGTACCAACATCGACAAGTACCACCCTGGTTACTTCGGTAAGGTCGGTATGCGCTACTTCCACAAGACCAAGCAGCAGTTCTGGAAGCCCACCATCAACCTGGACAAGGTACGTTACCTCGAAAATTCAATCAAATCGATCTCCGCCCGGAATGAGAAGCAAGCGAAGCTGGATGTGTGATTGTGTCTGTGTGAGGATTGGGAAAAGAATGACTACGGAAACGGGAAGCAACACGACATGAGAACACACCATGCTGCAGCAAGCCAATCGAAGGGCGGAATTGGGATGTGCAAAAATTTATGGTTGGCTGACTGGAATTTTTTCTCTTCGATATAGCTCTGGTCTCTCGTCCCCGCCGAGAAGCGTGATGCCTACCTGAGCGGCTCCAAGACCGACACCGCCCCCGTCATCGACCTCCTGCCCCTCGGTTACTCCAAGGTCCTCGGCAAGGGCCGTCTCCCCCAGATCCCCGTCGTCGTCCGCGCCCGCTACTTCAGCCGTGACGCCGAGCAGAAGATCAAGGAGGCTGGTGGTGTTGTTGAGCTGGTCGCATAAGCGTTGATTCGATGTTTTCTTTGTTGGAGAAAGCGGCGTGAATCTGGGCAACGGTCTTGTGGAGGATCAAAGTCTCTCCTATCCTATTAGTGAGGAGTCAGGACGATCGGAATCTCGGAAAAAAGAGCGCCATGAGTCGAGATGGTGGGCTCTGGCGTTTCGAAAAAGAAAAAGGGTTTTTGTGTATGCAATAAGAAGCATAGCATGGCCTCCGAATGCCCTTACGATTTCACAATTGTGTTAAACAAATACCATAAGGAGGAATTTTTCAAATGTCCTGTGCCGTTTGACTTAAGCTTCGACAAGTTCACTTTTAGGCTCACACTGAGATGAGATTTTGACCTTGACTATCCATGGGTTGAATCAATCGCAGATAATCTGATGTGGAATAGCTGGACGACTAAAGTAGGCAATGCTAGCCCACTGCAGTCCTTGTTCCGATTCACATCCAACTATGTGGTGTCTACGTAGGCAGTTCTTGTAGTTTGGGAAGACAATTTTGGGGGTTCGGGTCGATTGGAAGCAGCCAGTGGTGTCTATCCCTTGAGGTAGCTATACAATTGATTCGCATATACTATATTCTAACAAGATATGTGTATATATGTAGTCTACATCATCCACCACTGTCTAAATCTTCGACTCTCGCACAGAACCCCTCCGCTCTTTACCCTCATCGCTCGATGCAAGCGTCTCACCAATAAAACGAATAGCCTCATCAACCATGTTAGCAGTCACCTCATGACCAGCAGTCTGATCAATGATATCCTCGAAAGTCACACCACCGTCTCCAAACCACCCATTGGCCGCAATGGCCTTTTTAAACCATTCCAAGAAGACTTCTCCGCGGTGATACGGCACAAGCTTATCAACACCGCCCGATATATTCAGAATGCGCTTACCCGCGAGGCACCGTGTCAACAGCGGTCGAAGTGACTGCTGTTCCTTGTCCGTCGGCTCAGGCAACGGCCCTTCACGCGGGAGGCCACAAGAACCGGGGTCCATGGGCCCAAGCATCAAGCTGGCAGGATCGAATTTCTTGACGATATCGACGAAGGAAGTTGGGAGTGCTTCTGAGCCTAGGATCTCTGATCCGGGCGGGGTTGACTTTGTCCATGACGGCAATTTGGACAGTCGGGCGCGATCCATCATCAGATTTAGATAGTCGGGACATCCGATTATGATGACGCCTGAGGTCATTCGGGGATCATGCAATAGACAGCTCCATGCGGCGTGGCCACCTAGAGATACGCCCAGAACTAGGTTCTCTGAGATGTGATGTTCATTTTTAGGAAAGACGTATGATTCAAGATAATCCATCAGTAAAGATGTGTCTCGAGCGGTTCCCTCTACAAACCCCTTAAGCGTTAGTTAATCTATTTCTTCGTCTTATACACTTGATCAAGTGTACTATGTAGTAGTATATTTCCAGGACTCACGGAAAACGGAAAACATATCCTGCGCATGGCGGGGATTCCCCTGTCTCCAAGCCTCATTGGCCAACGGATCAACAAGTCTAGCACCATGATTTCTCTGGTCAAACGAAACAGCAATCAATCCCTTGGTAGACGATTGGGGCTTGGTATTCCAGTCGCCAATGGCGGATGCTGCGATGCCGGACATGCGTTCTTGCGTTGCTAGTCGAGGATGGAGTAACCAGAGGCAGGCGACATTCTTGGTCTCGGGTCGAAGCTCTTCAAGACCGAATACGGTTACTGAGATACCGGCGATTGCGTAGATGTTTCGTGAGACTGGTGCTGGTGCAGGACGACCAGAGTCGTCGAGAGTCTTCATGGGATCAGTCATGGTGGTTTTGTTGCGGTGGCGTGAGTATGATTGATCAATTGATGTAGTTTCAATTCGACAGTCCTCGTGCGGTTGACAGACGGAATTGAGAAAGGATGTCTATGAAGAAGTAAAGAATGGTCTGGCGGGGAACAAAGTGTATTAGCGAGGCGACTCGGGTATATCGCTCATGAGCCGAGGGTTCCTGGGGTTATTACTAGTAGTACTGTTACAGTGGTTAACCACAGTCTTGCTGACTCCACATTTCTTAACGCCGCAGCAAGACTAATTCCGACCATTGAAGACGATCTGACTGTCTTCCTCGATCTTTCCTATTCTCTCCTATTACAACTCGTTCTTAATACTTCCAATATCACTCCGTACTCCGTGCTTCTAATCTATTATTATCTATTAATTACGTGGTTTCCACGTGACCCTGCCTCAGGCTGAAACGAATGCCCCAAATGGCAAAACGAAAACCTTCAAGCTTAAAGTGGGAGGTTTTGGTCCCAAAGCGAACTCTAAACACTCCTGCCAGCTATGCTCCTATCAGACCAAATTATTCATCACCAAGATTGCATTTCTCGTACTGCACTGTAGCTGGACTTTTTTTTTTAGCAACGGTACTTGCACTCTTACTTGCACTCCCCCTTTTTCCATCGTTGACCGCCCACTTGACTGTCTTGGCGGGCCTTTCTCCAGTCGGAGACGTTCTGATGGGGCGGAACTCCACCGCAGGTGCGAACTAATTTGACTACCAACGCTCCTTTAATGTCAACAGTCGCGTGTGCTACCCCCCTCCCCCATTGAACACACTGCATCTGTGGACGTCGACCTTAGAATGCCCGCGACAAAATCCGATCACCCCCGCTAGGATCTCCATTGACCCGAAATGTATGTGAATCCCACTTTGGAACATGGCCGTCAGGAGCTGCAACTAATGATCGCCTCGCAATAGAACCATGACCGATACCCTGTTAACCTCTGCCCCTCGGCAGGAGGCTGATCGCGACCCCAAGACAGATAATTCCAAGAAACCCGAACCCATTTCCGTCTCGAAAAGCGGGAAGCTGGCCTCCCCGTTCCCTTCTCCCACCGCGGCCAATCGACCTGCGTCGCTCAAGACGACCCAACCGTCTGGGGCCGCGGAGGAATCCAAGAGTTCGGAGACTCGGCAGATCTCAACGGGGGCCGACGGAACTTTAGAGAGCAAGGAGAACCTACGTGCATCATCGACGCAGCAAGACTCTCCTCGGGAAAGACCATCCCTGAGCTCTCGATTGCCCAACAGGTCCACCACCGATGAAAAGCCGCCGTCCTTGAAACGTCACAAGCAACAAACTTCGATATCTGGCCAATCCCCTCCCTCTCGCGCTCCGAGCGTCGTCCAGTTCCAAACCGCAGAAAACGATGCCTCAGAACTGCCCCCGTCGCAGCCTCAATCCCGTCCAGCCTCTCTATACGGCGATGATTCGGAACAGACCAGGGGAAGACAATCCTTTATGAATAAGATCAAATCGTTGGCTGCATCTCCTCCGTTTGCATCACACTCGCGATCTGCTAGCGGACCTAATATAGGGGAATTTCGGATTCCTCCAACTGATTTGCAGACACCGGGCTCTGAGCGTGGCGATTTTCGTTTCCCGGAGCCTCTGCCGGAAGAAGGAAGCGATATCGACGCTGATGCCGAGGAGAGCGGCGGGGAGCAACGTGAAGCCCCGAAGAAAAAGAGAAATTTCCGCCGACGACAGACCCAGGAGGAAGAAGGTGGAAATCGCACCGCTCCTACAACACCCAAAACAACCCGCCGGCCTTCTTTCCACTTCTCGTCGTCCTTTGCACCATTCGAAAACTACCGGACCAATCTTTTCCCCCGCAGAGCCAGCACCACGGACTTCACGCCCCAGCAACGAGAGGGTGTGTCCGAAGATGAAGGCCGTGACAGGCTCACTAATAGACGGAAAAGATCTGGTTGGGCAGGTACTCGTGGTATGTCATATGTGGGTCGACAAAATGATGCGCAAGGAAGCCAGGACGAGCGCCCAAGTCACTTACGGCGACTCACCGGATTTGCCGGACCATCTGAGAATGCAGAGAGCCTCACGGCCACTTGGAAGCGCCATCGCAATGAGCGAGGAACTAGTGCCAGTGCCCAGCGATGGAGACAGATCAAGGCCGGCTTCAAACTAATTGGTCAACGCCGCAAGGTTGATAATACAGTGGACAATAAGAAGTCTGCGGAGTTGCTTGCCGAGCTGGCCTCGGCCGTACCAGCGGCTCTGATCCTGGCGAGTGCCTTCCAAAGAGATGAACATGGAAGCAAACGAATTCCCATTCTCCTAGAACAGTTGAAGGTCCGTGTTACAGATAGCCGCATCGATTCTCACTCTGGCGATCGTCATCTCGTGTTTCGGATTGAGCTCGAATACGGAAGTGGTATGACGCGGATGAAGTGGATCATCTTTCGAACGTTGAGAGACTTTGCAAACTTGCATCTCAAGTACAAGCTCCACCTTGGTACCCAGAAGTACATCCAGCTACGGACTAGCGAGAACAGCCCCAACATTCCTCGTTTCCCTCGAAGTGCTTTCCCTTATATGCGAGGTGTTCGAGGCTTAGAAAGCGAATTCGAAGATGAAGAAGAAGATGGAGGCTATGAAACTGGCAACGAAACGGCCCAGAGTGGTACCGAACGAGCTGGAAGGAAGAAGAAACAGACTCAGCAGCACCAGCGTCGACCTTCTGCCGGTATTGCTCGGAGAAAGTCCAGCATCACGAATCAAAACGGCGAGTCGGAAGCAGGTGAAGGAGCCGCCGGGAAAAGGGAAACATACCCCGAGAGACAGCGCAAGAAACTTGAGATGTATCTGCAGAAGATGATCCGTTTCTTAATCTTCCGGGCTGACAGCAATCGTCTGTGCAAGTTTCTTGAATTATCTGCACTCGGCGTTCGACTTGCTGCCGAAGGGAGCTACCACGGAAAGGAGGGCTTCCTGATTATTCAGTCATCCAAGGGCCTTGATTTCCGGAAGGCTCTGACTCCATCTCTCATCAAAAAGAGGCATTGGCCCAAGTGGTTCCTGGTTCGCCACAGCTACATTGTTTGTGTGGATTCACCAGAGGAGATGAATATCTACGATGTTTTCCTCATTGATCCTTACTTCAAAGTCCAAACGCAAAAGATCAGTCTTCGTAACCAGAAAGCAAAGGATTTGGCGAAATCGGCCAAGGAATCTGCGAGACATCCTCAACATCACACACTCCGACTGGAGAATTCTGAGCGCAAACTCAAGCTGCTGGCAAGAAACGAGCGTCAACTCCAACAATTTGAAGATTCGATCCGCTTCATGGCTGCGAACTCCCCGTGGATGAAACCCAATCGGTTTGATAGTTTTGCGCCAGTACGACAGAAATGTTTCGCGCAATGGCTCGTCGATGCTCGTGACCACATGTGGGTGGTTTCGAGAGCTATCAACCAAGCAAAGGATGTTATTTATATCCATGACTGGTGGCTGAGCCCGGAACTCTACTTGAGAAGGCCTGCTGCTATCAGCCAAAAGTGGCGCTTGGATCGTTTGCTCCAACAAAAGGCTCGCGAGGGCGTGAAGATTTTCATCATCATGTACCGGAACATCAACTCGGCCATTCCTATCGATTCGGAGTATTCCAAATTCTCCCTTCTCGAACTCCATCCCAACATCTTCGTGCAACGATCCCCGAACCAGTTCCGCCAGAATACCTTCTTCTGGGCTCATCACGAGAAGCTTTGTCTTATCGATCACACCCTGGCTTTCGTTGGAGGCATTGACCTGTGTTTCGGACGTTGGGATACACCCCAGCATCAATTGACGGATGATAAGCCTACTGGTTTTGAGACAACTGATATGCCTAAAGACTCAGACCACTGTCAACTCTGGCCTGGAAAGGATTACTCGAACCCTCGAATCCAGGACTTCTATGACCTGGATAAACCATATGAGGAGATGTATGACCGAAATGTTGTTCCTCGAATGCCGTGGCACGATATTTCGATGCATGTGGTTGGCCAGCCTGCCCGAGATCTCACACGCCACTTCGTTCAGCGCTGGAACTATATCCTTCGTCAGCGAAAGCCTACACGCCCAACTCCTTTCCTTCTGCCGCCTCCGGACTTTAATGCAGGTGACATGGAGGCATTGGGTCTGGAGGGAACTTGCGAGGTTCAAATCTTGCGTTCTAGCAGCATGTGGTCAACCGGAACTCCGGATGTTACAGAGCATAGTATCATGAATGCGTACGTCAAGTTGATCGAGGAGTCTGATCATTTCGTCTACATCGAGAATCAGTTCTTCATCAGTACCTGTGAGATCGAGGGAAGAAAGATCGAGAACCTCATTGGTGATGCTTTAGTGGAGCGAATTGTCAGAGCAGCCAAGAATGAGGAGGCATGGCGTGCTGTCATTGTCATCCCATTGATGCCTGGCTTCCAGAATACCGTGGACAGCGAAGGCGGAACAAGTGTGCGTCTAATCATGCAGTGCCAGTACCGCAGTATCTGCCGTGGTGAGACTTCCATCTTCGGGCGTCTTCGTGCCTTGGGTATCGATCCGGAGGACTACATCCAGTTCTTCAGTCTGCGAGCTTGGGGCAAAATTGGACCGCAACAACAACTGGTCACGGAGCAGCTGTACATTCACGCCAAGTGTATGGTTGTGGATGATCGAGCTGCCATCATCGGATCGGCCAACATCAACGAGCGATCCATGCTGGGTTCTCGTGATTCAGAAGTTGCCTCAATTGTACGAGATACCGACATGATCCAATCTACCATGAATGGCAAGCCGTACCTCGTTGGCCGATTCCCGCACACGCTTCGCATGCGTCTCATGCGCGAGCATCTCGGAATTGATGTTGACGAGCTTTTGGAGCATGATTTTGCCACCGAAGAAGAGCTGCGGAAGATCCAGGTCGTTGAAGAAGAGGGTTCCCAACCAGGCAAGGGCAAAGAGGGACCGGACTCGGTGTCCTCCATGATTGAGCGGCAGGATGAGCGGGATATGATCGATCGTCGTCACCGCATTCAAGATGAGTTCTTGTCTCGCTCGGAAGGCATGCACAGCTTCAACCATGATGTAGACTGGGAACAGGGCAGCAACCCCAACCTCAAGAGCAACAGGAAGCTTACTGCCGATCCGCGTGTCACTTCGAACCCCGAGCACACTAAAGATGTGGATGGTGAGGGAATCGACAACTTGAAAGTCATTGAGCAGGCTGGACTGGGCGTCGGTCGTGACTCGCAAATGATGCCAGGTGGTAGAGAAGCTTTGCTTTCACCCATTGCCTCCGAAGGTAAGGGAACCGTTGGTGAACCAAAGCAGGCTCCTCCTCAACAGAAGCCAACCCGGGCTACATCAACTCGCAAGGACGGAAAGCTTGGATCTTCCGCCGACTCTGAGTCCAACACCAACTCTGATAACCCCTCCAATGGCAATGGCCACGGCGCATCTGGGTCCTCCAGCCGTGAATCAGAGTGCGGTGGTAGCACCGGCTTAATTGTGTCTAAGGAAATCTACGACAATTCGAGATACGGACATCCATATGTCCCCGATCTAAAGCGCATCTTCGTCGACAAGGATTGCATGAAGGATCCTCTGAACGATGCATTCTACCTCGACACATGGCAAGCCGTTGCAGAAAAGAACACCAAGGTTTTCCGCTCCGTATTCCGCTGCATGCCTGACAGTGAAGTCAAGAACTGGAAAGAATACAAGGAGTATGCCGCATACGGAGAACGCTTCGCCGAGATCCAAAGCAACAGACCCAATGCCCAGCAAAAGCCACCCGGGCCAGCCTCTCCAGGAGCCGCTTCAGTCTCAGTGGGCTCACCCACATCACCCATCAGTCCCAAGGCAGAGAATCCCCAGACTATCAACGAGAAGCTCGAGGCCACTCACAGTGAGCCAGAGCGTCCGCATTCCGAACTTCTGAACCAAGAAACCCTATCGCCGATCGACGAGAAGGCCGCTCTCAAGGTAGCATCCGACCCGCAGCTTGTATCTAACGGTCAGAATGGGGAGGATGGTGCAGCGGCCGAGGAGGAGAAGCCTCGCTCTGCCTCCGTTCACGTCGATTACTCCGAGGCTGTTAATCTCAACGCTTCTCAATCTCGCAGACGTCGTCGCAGGGCTAATACCAGTGGTTCTAAGCGGGAGTTCCATGCTTCGGATGAGGTTATGGATTCTGCGCGAGCGGAGGATCTTCTAAATAAGGTCCAGGGCCACCTTATTCTTTGGCCGTATGATTGGTATGTTTCCCCTTCGTTTTTTTTTTCTTTCTTTCTTTCTTTCTGCTTTTTAGTGGAGAAGTAAATCGTTGAAATTGACCAATGCTAATATTTTTCTTTTCCTTTCACAGGCTTGAGAAAGAAGAACAAGGTGGAAACTGGCTATACGCTCTTGATCAAATTTCCCCTCTGGAAATTTATAACTAATCTGGCTGGTTATTATCACTTGCACCGAACGGCCCTGGTGTCCCGTTTTTAATTTTCAAGCCCCCATCCCTTCGAATGAAGGGAATTCGCATTCTTTCGTCTAATATTCCGAAACGCGTTGATTGCGAATTCGAGCATTTTCAAACTGGTCTCACTACCTTTTTTTTACTTTTTTTGCTAAAATGGGCGGATAATTTTGATCTTTGAGCTTTTTCTTTTTATAAACTTGTTACCTGCTACCTGCTACCTGCTACCTACGTGCTACTAGGTACTGGTACCTACTAGAAGAAGCCCTGGAGGCGTTTTTAGTTCATTAGTTTCAAGTAAAGCGCTAGACCTGAAAATGTCAATTCAATAAGTATTGGTATTTCTCTTCATATATGATGCTGTAAAAATAATCGGTTTTCCCTTGTTTTTTTTTTCTAAAAAAAAGTCCTAGCAATGGGACATATTCTAACATCATTCTTTTTTTACTTATAGCTATGGTGTAGATGGTGTACAAGGTACAAGATACATACGCAAAGAAACTTAAAACCAAGACTAATATCAGACATGCATTTCAAAAACAAATCATGGTATCCATAACATCAGTCATCGTAATCCCCAAGCATTAAAGAAAATAAACCAA
Organism: Penicillium pancosmium; assembly: GCA_031761475.1. Lineage (NCBI taxonomy): Eukaryota > Fungi > Ascomycota > Eurotiomycetes > Eurotiales > Aspergillaceae > Penicillium > Penicillium pancosmium. The sequence goes on along the minus strand of JAVMSB010000176.1, from coordinate 50,434 downwards.
CCCAACCCAGTCCAACTTAACTCGGGCTCCAAAAAGGATACCAGAAAAGTAATCAAGAAAAGAGAGAGAAGAAAGAAAAAAGTAGCCACACACACACAGAACAGGATATAGAGATATACATGCAAATGATATATGCATGGAACAAATAGAAAGAAAAGAGGAAATCGTGAGCGTCGCTTTTGGATGGTAAGTAGAGTAGGTATCCCGGAATTTCCCCGATCTGGATGGAAGGGGGTATATACAACGATTTGTGACCCAGGGGGTCATGAAGAGAAATGAAAAGAGAAGAAGAAAAGAAGAAAAGAGAAGGAGACAAGAGAAAGAAAAAGGAAAGAAGAAATAGAAGGAAAATGAAAAGGTCATAATGCAGGATGGGATGTGGATGGGAGAGTGACCAGAACGAGAAGAAGTCAAGCTCAAAGCTCAAGCAGAAACAGGCGTTTTCTGCTCCTCCTTCTCACCCCCCTTCTCCCCATCCCCATCCACAGCAACAACACCATCCTCCCCATCAGTCCTATTATAATTATTCGACTCCGCAAAAATCTTCACCTTGGAATTAATCGCATTCCTCAACGAATCGATATAAGTCCTGAACTTGACAATCTCCCGAAGAAGATACGACGACTTCCGTTCCCAATTTGCCATAGCCTTCGAGGAATTCGGATGTCTCGGCGAGAAAGCCAAATTCATCGCCGGACGCAACTCATTATGACGCTGCAAATCATCTTCGACATTCTTCACATAAGACTGGAGAGCCTTTAATTGGTCTTCTTCCGTCAGATTCGAGGCGACCATGCTTTGCTGTGGTGGACTCCAGTCACTGATGTTTACCCTGTCGGCGGGTAGTTTCGGTCGAATGGCGCCCTGATGGTCGATGGAACTCCGGATTGAGCTTTGGATACTAGCTCGTGGAGCCGGGCCCGCGGTGCCGGATGAAGGTGGTGGTGATCGATTCTGATTCTGACTATCGGGGTTGATCAGGGCGCTGTTGATTACCGCGTCACTCCATCCGTATTCGATATTACTGATTCCTCCCACCAGAGGTTGTTTGGATAAACGTGCGCTCCAGTAATTGGCCGTTGAGACGAATTCGCGTACGATTTCCGGAGTGCCGGCTTGGAAGAGATGGACTGCTCCTGTGGGTAGACTCAAGGCCCAGACATGCGGGCGAGACTTGGAGTAACCCGGTGAAGGGAGAGCGCTGGCAATGGTCTGCCGAAGCATGAATTTCCATATCTCCTCTGCGTTTTCGGTCCAGTTGCCGCCTCCAACGACGACGCCTCCGCGTTGCTTCGCTTTCATCCGCATTGACTTTGATGCATTGCTGAATGAGAAAAGGCGCATCCAGCCCTGCTGGATGACAGCAAAACACTCGTTCCAATTGCGGTCCTTGGCGCGCTTGTCAACTGCATCCAAATGATGCTTGTGCTTCACGCTACCTTCCTTGGCCCAGGGGGCACCGGCCAAAGCCAAAGTTTCGTCTTCCAGAAGCGGCGTCGTCCTCTCTGGCTCGTCAAAGCTATAGATAGAGGTGGCGGAGTCTTCTCGAATAATTGCTTGGCTGAGAGCATTGGCGAAGCCAATTGACTGCTGATATTCGCCACGGGGGAAATCTGAGCCAAAAGAATCCACAGAAGCAGAGGTAAACTTTCCAAGAGAATACTTGCTCCACGTGCTTGATGCAGTTGGGCTCCAGACCGAGGACTGGTCGTCCAAACTTGTCCGGCTGGATCCCATCATAGACGGAGGATATAATCTGGCGCCCCGCGAGCGCGGTTTTGATGACCAGCGTGCGGCACCATGGCGAGAATCGGCGGAGCGGCCACGAGGGAAAATGTCCGAGCCACTTTTGCTAATAGTGCTGGGACTTCTGCGAAGCATGCTGGAAGTTGGGCCGAGGAAGTTGTTAGATGACATGCGCGAAATCTCTTTCTCCGGCTGCGGCGGTGCGCCGTGGAGAGGAAGTCTCTCCTTCTGAATCGAGGTATAGAATTCCTTAAGCACTGTTTCTACCTGCTGCTCCCATGCCCTGACAGTTCCAGTGAAAGGAGTGCTGACCAATGGGCCAGCATCGGTATCAGCTGTCTTTTCCATGTCTAATGAACTGCGGCCAATATCGGTGGGGAAAGTAGGAGAGCGGGCAGAGGTAGGAGTGGGGGTTGAGTCGGCGTTTGAAGAGGCGGTCTTAGAGCGATTGACAGGGCGCAATGTCTCGAAGCCTTCCGGGGCTGCATCCATCGCAACACGATGGATTGTCGGCATGGTGTTTCTGACGAATTGCGACTTGGTCATTTTCGATTCAATGTCGGCTAAATGCAAGTCGGTGTTCAGTAAAAGGATGGAGTAACAAATGGTATGGACGACATCTATAAATCTGTTAGAAAGAAAACCACTACCCTAAGCGGAGTTCAAAAGCATAAGCTTACCGGTAGCCTTGAAGCCATGACTCGGGTTGCAATCACACCATCTGGTTGAGAAGGCATCCAGGACCCGGTCGACCTGCTGGGTCTCTCCCTTCAAAACCAAGCGCTGGCAAAGACTTCGGAGAGCAGCAAGAATATTCATATTGGACCAGTTGAAGAGTCGCATATAAGCCTCGCGAATTGTGGCGCGATCAGGGTCACCAAGCCAAGCAGCAGCTGGATCATTTCCAACGACCTCATCTTGGCTATCAAAGAGCTTTTGCGCTTGCTCTCGGTCAGACGCAGAGTGTCCATCTTCAACAGCTTCGCCGGGGCCATCCATCTTGTCTTCCTCGTCTTCAATAGCTTTGGGCTCCTCCGACTCGATCACAGGAGTGTTGGATGCAGTTTGATAGTGAGAAACTTCGGAAGCGGCAGGTGATTCGGGAACATTGTTGTCAGAGGGGAGAAGTGTCAACTTTTTGGGTCCCGCCAAATTATCCTGGGAGACATCAGACTTAGTGGAAACCTTGAGGTTGCGTGGGAAAGCCTCTGCAACAGGTGACAGCATGGCCGGTGACGCTGAATTTGTACTCTTCTCCTGCAAGGGGGAATCGGCAGACGCATTTGACTCCACATCACTAGCTTTTGGAGTATTATCGGTGGTGCCACGACCGCCTGCTAGCGGTGAGCGATCCTGGCCGCGGGAAGAAGCCGGCGCCTGGAGGCTTTGCTTTGCCTTGGAGGGACCTCCAGGAGCCGAGACACTTTCTCTTGGCTTTTGCGTTTGCAACGATAATGCTTCCCGGGCCAGTTTACTGCCTTCCCGAGCCTCCGGATTGACTGGGGTACCGTCGGCAATATAAGGATTCATCACCTGTCGCAAGCTGCTCACCGGGCTTGGCTCTGGCTTCATATAATCCAGAGCGTTCGATGCAAGGTCTTGAGGCAGGGTAATCGGCGGCGGGACATTGTCAACCACAGACTTCTTGCGACGTCGGAAAAACGAAGACTTCTGCTTGACCAAGTGTGGAGGTCCATCGCGTGTAGCCGGGGGTGCTCCAGCCGAACTCTTCGGAGGTGGTTGCTGTCTGCGGGTTTTGAGGGTGGCAGATGCTCCAGGGGAATCCTTCTGCTCAGCCTCTTGCACAGATACGTCGTTCGTGTTGGAGCTTGGAGATTCTGCTGGAACTGGTGACGAATTCTTTCCTGCGCCAAAGACACGTCGGAAAAAGCCCGGGCGTGGCGGTTCTTTGGGGGTGTTTGCAGAGTTATTGCTGTTGCTATTGGTTGCAGTGATAACAGTGGTTGTCGCCATCGCTGTGGGTTCCGGTTGGGGGAAAGCCGGTTTATTGTATGAAATAGTCGGGCTCGGCGCAGGCGGGTCTAATGTTGCGGGCATGGCCGGAGGCATATCGAGATCCGTGTCTCCGGATGGCTGGAATTCGCTATCCCGGCCTTTCAAAGTGCTGGTTCCGATATTTTCAGGGCGAGATTTTCGAACCTGGGGTGCTTGCGCTGACTTGACACTGTTTCGCCGCGATGCGGCAGGCGTTCGTGATGCAGGGGCGGTTGGGGTCCTATAATCATGAACCTTGCGGGGTCCTGCTGGAATACTTGGTGTCGGTGCCGCATCGTCGTCGTATAAGTAGTCCTGGCTAGTATCGACGTCCGTATGTGGGATGAACTTCTGTGGGCCGCAGTCAAAACTTTCCGAGCGTCGATGTCGATCCATGCCTCCTGAATCAGCGCGCCCTCTAGGCATTGTGTATGTATAATCCGCCGTCGAAGTGCTTCCCTTGCTACCTTTGCGTATATCATTGGATCTCGGCATCGTCCCGGCACCTGATCGAGTGCTCATGGCATCCCCGCGGGCACTCCCCATCCTCCTCGGGGCTGTTTGATGATTAGAACTGCTGTTGCTCCGGCGGCCTTTGGCGGTCATAGTAGCGTAACGACTGCCTCCATCGTCATATCCGAAGTCGGCTTCGGAAGACATTGAGGAGGAGAAGGTGTGGCCGCGGTATCGGCCATTGGTCGAGTCTGTCTCAAAGGCCGAATTGAACAATCGATAGTCGTCTAGCACTGATGAAGCCGGGGCAAATTGGTCCAACGATAGCAGCATGTTATCAACAATGGATGTGCGAGCCGCATGGTTTGGAGACAGGGATAGGTCATGGGGGTCCCGTTCGTCGCCGGACTCGCTCGCTCTCGGCGCATTGTCGAGGGCGGCCGCAGTATCCGGGAAGGCATCGCGAATTGACGGTCGGGTATATCCTCGCTTGGGTCTAAATGTCGCGGTCTGAGAGGGAGGGGTCCGGGGAGGGGAACCGGCAGCGTATGTGTCGCGCTGCTGAGACATTGTCACACTAGGAGCGCGGGTTAGTCGAGTCTGAAGTAGAACGATGGTCGAGGGTCAAATCCAGATGAAAAGCCCCTGGATTGTGACGAGGAGACTCAAGGGGGGAGAAGATCACGATGGGCTCTAGGATAGCACGTACCGGCAATGCCCAAGGCTCGAAGATCGGAGATGTCGTTGCCCGAAAATGGAGTGGGCTGGACCAGTTGCGGAGCGGAGGGCACGGGGAGGGGATGATTCTCAGAGGGTCATCGCATGTCCCGGACAACGCAAGGGGGGATCGGGGCAGTGTCAATGTGAGTTGAGGTGAATTGATTGATAATGGGAATGGGTGAAAGAGAAAACAAGAAGAGAACCAAAGGAACAAGAGAAACAAGAGAAACAAGAGCCGGGGGCGGGACGAACTCCTGAAGTTCCAAGGTTGAACTAGTCAAAGAAGGTGGAACTGGAGAACCTTAGAACTGATGGAAGTTAATAACTGGCAAAGTTTGGGTATTTAGGGTAGTTATTGGTTCAACTTACCAAGGTTTATCTCATCAAGCCACAATTGCAATCAGAGGGAGGGTATTCGGGGTAGTGAGGGTACTAGGACTAGGGTCGAAACAGAAACAGGGGAAATTGATGCAGTTTGGCCGTGAGGTCCATCTGCATCGATTCAGGGGGTCGATGCGTTGGCACCCTGTTTTTGGGACAAATACGCCTATCACCGAGAGTTGGAGAAATCCTGTTATGATTGCAGAGTAGATACGAGTATACTGAGTGCGAAGTATCTATCTCGAGTATACGAAGGTAAGTATACTGGTTTCTGACTCCTCTTCTGCTGCGCAACTTGGTCGATCTTGATGGTGGAGCCCAGTGGAGACCAACCGTCTCGCGCTCAGTCCATGTTCTTGCAGATTGCAGACTGAATGCAATGCAGTAATGTGATGCATCTAGAGGCAACTTTGGCTTTTCCATGGCATGGTGAGTGAGATGGTGAGATCTGCCAGTGTTTGTCCGGTTCAATGCTGAGTTGATGGATCGAATATATCAAGAAGGTTTGTACATGTACACTCCTCCTCACTACACCGTGATTACGAGTATGAACATCTGTTGAAAATATATACTTGCCCAGGCGCCAGTGCTCTTGTGGACCACCTTGGCACAAGACAGCACCACCTCCATTATATTTATTTATCTACTACTGTAGGTACAACTACTATAAATACTCCCTTGCAGTGGTCCAGTTAACATCATCACAGTACTACAGTATACTTGGGCTTAGTCACGAGACCGATACCGGTCAATAGAGACTAATATTTGTAGAATACTCGTAAACCATATGGAACATATATTGACTATTTTATAAATTTATGAAATATGAAACAAGCGAGCTGATCAATTTGAAACAGTTTCACCTACACCTACACCTACACGCAAATCTGGTCTGCCTCAGGCATTCAATTGTGGTATACCTCAGGCACAAAGGCACAAGTCATGTGATGATGACATAGCCCCGAGACCTGCGTACTCGGGCTCAACCGATCAACGTGTCGTGTCAATGTCCTGACCAGAACGGGCCTCGACAATGAACCCGCACATCTCTGTTCCTCGCCAACATGCTGGTCCGGCCAATTTCGGTTCCACCCCTCGCCGCGGGTCCAGCGTGCGCATGCCGCGCTTCTTTAAGAGGTACGCTCCTCGGCATGGCAGAGGGGGAATGGGAACTTGAACCAAAGACAATAGCGACTGACTATATCCTACCAACTAGGCTCTTTAAATTTCCCCAAATGGACTTTGAAATGGCCATCTGGGAAATGACTTCCCTATTGATCGCCCCGAAGAAGGTCTTCAAGTCCATATATTACCATGTAAGTTATCCATTCCGCCGGGGAATCGGATCTCGGGCAGTCCAGCCAGCCCAAGTCCAATTGAGCGTTTCATGCTAACCACCTGTTTCCATATAGAAACGTAAGTCACGTTGTGTGCCAGTGCCAACACCTCTCCAAGACGTTTCTCCTAACTCGAACCTTTTCTTCTTTCACAGAAACCAAAAACACATGGCATCGCCCTGACCCATCATTCACCTACCTCCTCTCTTTCTTCTTACTCCTCACAGCCCTCGCCTGGGGTCTCGCCTATACCCCCTCCTTCGGCGCGATAATCCGACTCTCGCTGCTATTCGTATTCTTGCATTTCATTGGATCATCGCTGTTCGTCTCTGCTATCGGCTACTTTGTCATTGGCCGCCTCTTTGGTCCCAATGGCGCCGCTGCCTCGATGACCGGCTTCCGCGGCTCGAGAGGTCGTCGGCGCGGTGCTGCTCAGGGTTTATTTATGCAACCCGGGGAGAAAGATCAGCTGGAATTTGGATACTGCTTTGATGTATGGTCCCTAGCCCTAGCCCCGCCCTCCTTCTTTTCTTTGGTTTGGGGAATTTCCTCTCTAACGCAGCTTCCAGGTCTCCAACCGCGCCTTTTTCCCTCTCTACTTGCACCTCTACGTGATCCAGTTCCTACTCCTCCCACTCCTCACACGCAGCCCGAGTAATTTCCTCGCTACGTTCCTCGGAAACACGCTCTACCTCTCCGCCTTGATCTACTACACCTACATCACTTTCCTGGGCTACAATGCTCTCCCATTCCTACATAACACGGAGTTGCTTCTCATTCCTATCCTGATATTTGGCCTTCTCTGGCTCATTAGCTTGATTGCTGGATGGGGGGTTGTCATGGATGGATGGGGCGTCGAGGGCTTGTTCTGGGGTGTATGAAAAAAAGTCACGGCTATAGCTACGGCTACGGCTACATACATCCTTCGCCCAAGAACGAAAAGAATCCATTGGCTTGACTTGACCCTCTGGGCTATTCTTCCCACTCTAAACTAATTTCTGGGGGCTTTGATTTTATGTCCCATGTACGAACGAAACCTTCATTTTCCTTTCTCTCCTTTCCTTTTCCTTTTCCTTTTCTTTTTTCCCTTCTCATTGATCTCTTCCTGGCTATGCATCGAAAAAGAGTAATTCTTGTTCTCTTCTGTGATTAGGGTGGGCGTTGGTGTACATGATTTGTCTTTCATCTATAAGACCAGGACCAGGACCAGGCATCATTTCCTTTCCCCATTCCCTCTGTGCGTGTGTGTATTTGTGCTATAGATCACAATATCAAAATATCCTTTTCAGTCATCACGTTATATCGGTATCAAAAACACACAGAAAAATGTCATCAACATCAACATCAACACCCTCCCGCAAACCCTCCAGCCCGCAAGGCTCAAGTTGCAATACTGCAACATCTATTCTATTTCTTCTTGTTACCCCCCTTCTTACTACCAGGCGCAGGCTTCCCCATAGCAGCAGCCCGCAATTTATCCTCACGAGCCTGAATAGCCGCAGCCCGCTCCTTAGCAGCCTCATCCTTCTCCTCCTTCTCAGCCTCCTTCCTCGCCTTCTCCGCCTCACGCTGCTCCCGAATAATCTTGAGTCGCGCAAGATCAGCCCTGGCCTCATCAGTCTTCCCCTCAGCATGAAGCTTCATATATCGCTCCCTCGCCTGCTGCGCCTGAATCGCCTCACGCTCACGACGAGAAAGCTGTGAGAGGTCCTTAACCACCTTTTTGGGCTTCTTCTCTTCATCCGAGTCGGTGGGTTTGATCAGTTGGGAGCGGGATTTGGCTGTGTGGTTTGGGTTGGCGGGGAGGGCGGCGGATGAGGGCTCGTCGTCGTCGTCGTCTTCGGACTCGGAGTCTGTGGGGAGATCGCCGACTTGTGCGGGGCCCTTCTTGCGCTTTGCTAGGGCTGCGGCTTTCTTTGCTTTTGCGGCCGCACGACGGGCTTCGCGGGTTACTTCTTCAGATGCGCTGGTGGGTTGGGCGCCTGCGCCTGCGGCGGGGGCGGCGTCATCGCTTTCGTCGGAGCTTTCTTCCTCTGATGAGGATTCCTCGCTGGATGAGGGGATTTCGTCGCCGGGGTCCTGTTGTTTCAGAAGAGCAGGTCAGTTTTTTCTTGTTCATTTCATTGTGCCCGTGCCCGAGAGGTGGTGGGGGGAGAGGGGAGGGGAATTGGGTTTCGATCCAATTCCACTGGAGTTTCAACGTACACGCCAAAGACCGACTGGGTTACCCTCTTTATCGATGGGCTGTAGGTCACGACTGAACTTCTTGCCTCCTAAATTTCAAGCAAACATGGTGAGTTCGGAGTCCGGGAAATCGGGGTCACTTGTGCTGGTGCACGCGATCGTACCTCCTCGCGAGGGCTTTGAGAACTTTCCTCCACGACCGCGGGGCGCCATGATGAAGAAGTCTTGATGTGTGTTTTCCGAGAGGAGTGGGGTTCGTAGAGGTTGCCGAGTAATTTGTAGCTCGGAGGAACGTATGTAGCTTATTTTTAACCCTTCAAAAGATTCAGTCAGTACTTTGTTGAGTCATTTCGAGTCACCGCGGACAAGGCATACACTGCGCAGACCGCAAATGGAGGGGCAAGGCAAAGTGGGGTGGAAGCAAGTGCGCAGGCAATGAAGACAAGCGCAAAAGATAGAAGGCAGAAGAGAGAATGGAGACCGAAGACCAAAGACGGAATTGACAAGGGTACTAGTACTTACCGTGAAACGAGGGTGCTGGGAGGGCTGGGGAACAATATTGAAAAGAAGATGGCGGACGAGTCACCGGGCTGGAATTAATCAGTTTCGGTGGGGAGGCGAAGCTGCCGCCCGAACATTCACATTTACTAGGGCACCGCCACCTACAAGGCACTATTAGTATAACAAATGCCCAGCTATTTCTACAGGCTATTCGAAAATTAGAGGAAGATTGTCTTAATTGATAAAATGCATTTCTGGAAAAGAAAATAAGTCTTGAAATTAACAAATAACAAATGGCCCAATCAAAGCAGCTAGAATAATCAGACCTCTACCGTGACTTTTTCTTAGATTTCATAAAAAAAAAAGTAACATTTCTGGACGGAAGAGCCAAGGCTTTATAAAGAGACTAGATATAAAGACACAATAAAATTTTGTCAAATACCACCACAGTTGATCATTGTTTGAACCTAGACTATTGTATATGTCTTGCAATTTATGTCCGATGTCTGTACGCACAAACGAGCTCCTTGCAGAATGAGCGGAATATAGTGCCCCCAGCTCTTCTTCCACATCTTTTATAGTCAGAGTCTCTGACAGGGAAAAAGTCGCTGACTTGAAAGACCTGAAAATGCCAGCCTAGTGGTAGAGGTCCCCATGGTCACGCTTGATAGCATCGGCGCCCTTCTCTGCCACCATATAGACTGAGTTCTGAATGCGACAGTCAGGAATAACGGGGATAGTAGAGGCATCAATAACCCGCAGGTTCTTGACTCCATGTACCTTCAGGCCCGCATCCACCACACCTTGCTGGATATTTTTGGAGAGCCGGGCTGTACCACAAGGATGGAAAGAGGTCTGAGAGCGATCCAACACAGTTCTTTTCATCGCGTCGTCGTCGTGAAGAGGCATATCCCAAGGATACTCATCCAGAACGATGTCCTTGAATCCTTCACCATTCTTGAGAACATCATATGCAAATCTGATACCCTCACGGATGGCAATGATATCAAGGTCATCTTGGAAATAGTTCAAGTTGATGTTAGGTTGCTCCAGAGGATCCGCGCTATTGAGGGTGACCTCACCACCCTCGGAGACAGGACGAACAAGATCCACCATGACAGTCATATAACTGCCTTTGTTTGGATGCGGGAAATGCCACTGAAAGGCACTGCCAAACAGAGGGATGAAATCAAGCTCGAAATGGGGCTGGCCATAGGGACAGAAAGGATCGAGTCCACTGTTGGCAGCTTTTGCCTTGACGTACTCAGGCGACTTTTCAAGGTATTTGTCGATGCGAGGGAAACCAATCATTTCGAGGAAAGGTGACCCCATAGCGCCGAGATGTCCCTTGGAATAAGATTCTAGAACCTTATTCTGCAGTGGACCCTTTCTCAAGACATGGCTGTCCATTGAGAACTCATCTTTAAGACGAAGAACGAAGGGAACGCCAGGGTGATCTAAGAGATGCTGACCAACATGGCGGGAGTCAACAATCACTGGGATATTGTGCTTGGTCAGCTCTGGTGCCGGCCCTATGCCGCTGAGCATCAGCAGCTTAGGGGTTTCGAAGACACCCTGAGAGACGATCACTTCACGAGAAGCATAGAGATTCAGCTCTTGCCCAGAGGCGGTGATCACAGTAACACCCTTAGCAGTACGATCAGCATCATCGATGATAAGCCGTTTCGAGTGCACCTCGGGAAGTATGGTAATATTTGGCTTATCCACGACCGCCAGAAAACTTCCGGAGCGCCGACCCTTGTAGATAGTGTTGACACTATGAACTAGGCCCCGCATCTCACCATCAAAAATATTTTCCGAAATAGGCTCACCGGTGGATTTCCAAGCCTTAGAGAGAAGATCACGGAAGCCCTTCATTTCCGGCATGAGTTCAGCATGGGCAATCGGAATCGGACCACCTGAGCCAATTTTCTTTAGCTCTGGAGGATATAGGCCAGCATCGTCGTGATAAGTTACACTCTTTCGGAGATAAGGGACGAGAGGATCCCAAGTCCACTCTTTCCCACCGTACTCTTCCCACATATCAAAGGTAGCCTTTGAACCGGGAACCCAAGAGAAGTAATTCAAGGACGAGCTACCGCCAAGAGCCTTTCCACGAGTGTTAGGCTTCTCAATGCGCTCGTAGTCATCGCGCTTCACCATGGTAGTCTTGTAGGCCCAATCATACTGGCTGCCACGAATGTCCATAGCAAGACCGGGGGTTCGAATTTCCTCATTATCCTTGGAGGTTCCGATGCCAGCTTCGACGATGAGAATTCTGGCATTGGGATTTTCTGCAAGGCGACAGGCGACGATATTGCCTGCTGTACCACCACCGACCACAATAAAGTCAAAAAAAGTACCGTCTTGAACAGTCATGATGGCAAAGAGGCCTTCAGAAATGCGATTGTAGATTGAAACTGAAATCAGATGAATCAGAAAGCTCAAGATCCAACGACCTCTTTATAGTGATGCTACTCGCTCACGCGGTGGAGTCTGAAGCCATCAATGACACCATTGATTGTATAGCATTTTAGGACCGTGTTAACCTTTGCTATCTAGAAAGTTCATAAATTCAATATGATACAGAGTAAGATGAAGAGTTTATTATGCTGTTCTGATACCGCAGCTTGATCCAATACGCTACGATTGGTCTAATAGTATGTCTGTTCCAGGTTTCGTATGCAGGCGGGCACTCATGTCAGATATCATGTTCCAGTTAGGTCAATGACTTCCGGAAATGGGTATACTATGATGGGGAAAAATAACGCTTTGTGAGTTAGTATTATTGTTCTCGATCCACCTCAGCTGCAGAGGCGAAAGGTGATGATGTATTTGATGCCTGAGCAATTTTGATGGGAAGCTAGCACTTGTGGGGCCCGGCGCCGACAATGAAGCCAAATTTGGCAATAGTATCTGACCAATCATATCATCTATCGTAATGTCCCTTTAGTTAATGCGCATTCAAATCATTTGAATTTTTAGGTACAAAATCTCACCGCTACTCTAGCACCTCTCACCACCGCGTGGCCAATCTAGTTCCATATTAAGGAGTTGATCTTCGGAACTTGCGATCAAATTTTTGGTGCCTCTTTCAAGCTGGAAGTGGACGAAGGATGTGTTACCACTGGCAGTAATTCAAAATTAAAGTTGAGAGATTGGCCGATTTGGTCTCGAGCGCAGTGATTCTTGGAGGTAATTAATTAGTCCGATCCAAAATCCACGAATCGTGGTATTCTGTCCAAAAACGGCGTGGGTTCGTGTCATTTCTGAGTTAGCAATGTCTTTGCCACTCCTCTGCCTCCCAAATGTGCTAACAAACATACATTAGTGAGTTTCATGCCCCAATATCCAACGTCAGCCTAGATTGATGATAGGTACGGAAAATTGCGTGGCAAATTTGGAAGGAGTGGTTGGTCGATACGATATCTTTCACGGAGTTGTAATACTTTGGCTTCCGAATTCGTTAGTACTACTGTTTTAGGCAGCTTCTTCTTTCCGGCATCTCACAACTAGAAATCGTTGCTGAGTTCTTATGCGTCACCTCATGTGGGGTAAAATGTATTATCAGTAGCCCACGGCCCAAGCTCCAATAAGTGTAAGTGTAATACTAAGAATTGAAACAAGCTATCGTACAACAATGCGGGATAAGTCTTCAGAATGAAGGCTATAAAGAGTCGTTCGCCCGGGAAAGCTCAGGCCAGCAGTTGCACATATTCCCTTCGATATACTCCGATTGCTTTATCTTCGCCGTCAAAACTGTTACATCATGAGTGACGACAAGTACTATACTTTAGCAGAGGGTATAAGACCTTCCCGTACTTTGATTTGCTCTCCAAGACTGAGAATTATCAGGTTGTCCCTTCGCAAGCAATGCAACAGCTCTTTTGATGCGTGGAAAACAAGGAAGTGGACTCGGCTTGCTTCAGGATACTCAGCTTATTGAGACTTTGGCCCATTTCTCTCGCGAGAGAATCCCAGAGAGGTAAATATCCTGACCAACCAATCATCTATTTTGAAATAGCTGCGGAGTCTTGAAGCTAAAGTTTTCGAAAGAGTCGTTCACGCCAAAGCTGTCGGGTAGGCCATCAACTTCTGTATGAGGATCATCTCACTGAGAATCTGTAGATCTTACGGAGAATTCGAAGCCACCCGTGACTGTTCCGACTTCACCAGCGCTAGCTTTCTCAACAAGGTCGGAAAGAAGACGCCTGTGCTTCAGCGCGTATCAACGGTTGGCCCCGAATCTGGATCCGCTGATACTTCCCGTGATGTGCACGGATGGGCCATGAAGTTTTACACCGATGAAGGAAACCAGGATTTCGTTTTCAACAATACTGTACGTCCTTTCTTCTTTATTCCCGTCTTTCTGGCTTTCTGACACCTATTAAATTAGCCCGTTTTCTTTATTCGTGACCCTATCAAGTTTCCTTCTATGAACCGCTCTCACAAGCGACACCCTCAAACTCATCTTCCCGACGCAAACATGGTAAGTCCTCCCAAATTTTTCCACTTATGCGAATTACAAGACTGATGGTTCTCGCAGTTCTGGGAGTATGTGAGCTTCCTAAGCTCCGATTGTTGAATCAGACTGATCATCATATAGTTTCCATGTCGGCAATCCTGAGGGTATCCATCAACTTCTGGTTCTGTTCAGTGACCGTGGCACTCCGAAGTCAGTTCGCTACATGAGCTCGTACAGTGGACACACATATAAGTTCACTAAGCCAGTAGGTGACTACTATTATCGGTTTTCGAATCTTTGGCTAATTTAACACTTAGGATGGCTCTTTTAAATATGCTAAAATCCATATGAAAACGCAGCAAGGAATTGAAAACCTCTCTTCCCAAGAAGCTACCAGAATCGCCGGAGAGGATCCCGATTTTATGATTCGCGATATGTTCGAGGCAATTGAGAGGGGTGACTATCCAACCTGGAACATTTACGTCCAACTAATGAGCCCTGAAGAAGCGGAGAAATACAAGTGGAACATCTTCGATATGACCAAGGTTTGGCCACATACGGACTTCCCTCTGCAGCAGATCGGTCGTCTTACTATGAACCGCAACGTAAGCTTTCATTAGTTTCCAATATTGTCTTGCAGTTATTGAATTGGAACAGCCACAAAACTACTTCGCCGATATCGAACAAGCTGCATTTTCACCCTCGACAATGGTCCCTGGAATCGCTGCCTCCGCTGATCCAGGTAAGTCAGAAAGCCAGATAATTATTCACCAAAAGATACCTCATAGACTAATTGTCCCTAAGTACTGCAAGCACGACTCTTTGCGTATCCTGATGCAGCTCGCTACCGCCTTGGCGTCAATTACCAGCAGCTCCCCACCAACGCCGCAAAAGTGCAAGTCTACTGCCCCTTTCAGCGTGATGGAGCCATGAGATTTGACGACAATTACGGTGGCGACCCCAACTATGTTGGCTCCTCGATCAAACCCACCAAGTTCTACCAAGACGAGAAGGGAATCAGCGCCTCTGCACTGGCACTACACACCGAGCACGAAAAGTGGGTGGGAGAGGTCTCCGCTTACACAAGCGAGATCACAGATGATGACTTTGTCCAGCCTGCAGCATTGTGGGAGGTCATTGGTCGCGAGTCTGGTCACCAAGATAGAGTTATCGAAAACCTTGTTGGCAGTATCAAGGGTGTCAAGTACCCTGAGTTGCGTAAGGCTGCCTACGGTAAGATTTCCCAGTTGCCCTAACCAAGCGCCTCCGGCGTGGTTGTATACTAAGGAATCAGACTAACTATTAGCCTAGAACTCTTTGGACGTGTCAATAAGGATCTCGGGTCCATGTTGCAGCAGCGTACCGAAGCAGGGATCAAGACTGCGCAGAAGTAGGAAGGATTATCTAGTCCATCCGACTAGGAAGATATCTACTAGCTACTACTGAGCAGACGTTTGTCAAATGATTTTGCCCGTGGAAGGCGATGCGTTTAGAAGGGTTGACTTGGTTTTTCATCGTAGATCGAGTTACGTATTGTACATAGAGAACTGGTATGACCCATCACCATTTTTTGGTCGAATGGCAAATGGGAAGCAATTAATAAGACTGGCCTTTATCTACTCTCACATAGCTCTTGACCGTCCCCCTAGATCCAGAAGAAATATCTCGGCCCTTCATCGCCACCACCAATCTCATCTTCTTCTGTCTGCATCGTCAGTCACATTCGTGCCATGAATTGGTTGAGCGTGTGGCGAGCCCTCGGATTGGACCCACTTTGGTGGTTAGGCCGGTTGAAGCTCAGAACGAGTCAAACCCGGTGAAGCATTTCCCAGCCCTCAAAAATACCCCACCTCGAGCCGTGTATTATGTATCCCTTAGCGCAAGTTAATTTAGCGCAAGCCATCAGTCGAGCTGGAGCTCCACCACCAGTCCTGGGTCGCGGATCAGTTGTGATTGGGCGGTGTAACATGTGATGAGCATCTTACCCAGGATTCGATATCCCTCAGTAGTTTTTTTGCCCTGACATTCTTCTTCCCCGAATCACTTGGATCTCATGCCCAGAATTAAACATGTCTCCGCGGGTCTCCAGCTCCTCAAGTGGAACAGGAAGTGGGCAAGGAACACCCCAGTTCACTTTTGTGACAGAGAACAAGCAATCGGAAGCACGGAGCCATGCAATGAGACAGCACTGGAAGGGTAGACATAAACGCAAACAGGAGTCGAAGACATCGCATCAGAAGATGGCCTTATTGTCGCGAACTCTATTGCCGCGGTTGACGAATACCCTAGATGAGGAGAGCTCGCCAGGGTTGCAATGGGATAGCGATAACGATAGGGATGCAAGTACGTGTGATAAGGTGGCGGAGAATGAACTTGAACCTCAACTTCCTGGCATTCCAGCCCAGCTTTTCTGTGGCATGAGCAATGCTCTTTCGAGCTCAAGGCCGGACCCGTTCCAAACGTGCCCTGTGCATTTGACAAGCCAACACCAGAAACTTTTATATCACTGTGCGTATTTAGCGTCGAGTTACGCTGACAATCTCGGCTGCTTGCCTGGGGCAAACCATTTGTGCTTACTTTATACAGGGATAAGCACGCATGCGGCTATGATGTTTGAAGACTTAGACGTGACCGAGTTTAATCCAATGAGAGATGTTTGGTTCCCACTGGACCTTTCGAATGCTTCATCTTTCAACTGCATTATGGCGCATTCAGCTGCCCACTTGGCTCATTTATACGGTGGAACTCTTCCCCGACGAGGAACAACTTCTTCTGATGCCCTGAATTACAAGATTGAAGCTGTTAGAATACTACGGCTTTGGCTTAGTGATCCGGAGACGGAATTGTGTGATGACGCTTTTGCAGCTGTTGTTCGTTTGCTCACGTTTGAGGTATGGCTTTCTAGTTCAAGTTTGCAGTTGGAAGTCGACTAATTAGCTTTAACGTAGCGGTATTGGGGTACCGTGAAAGACTGGAAAGTTCATCGTGATGGCTTACAAAGAATGATCAATGCCAAAGGTGGAGTTGAGGCGTTGCATGAAAACTGGCGCTTAGAACTTGTGGTTTACCTGTGGGTGCAAATTCGAACAGAATAGAGATTGCAATACTGACGTTGCAGGGTATCATTAATGTCGCGGCCGTCATGGCTCGAGTCTACAAATAGTCTCGATCGTATCTCTCACCCGCTTTTATCAACACCCGTCATGCAGCGCACACATTGTCTCGACGTTCAAAAGATCCGCTGCCTTTGGCTGATATCATTCATTCAGGACATGAGAACATTCATGGGATCGTTTTCCTCCAGAGGGCTTTCTGGATACCCTACTGCTCATGCGGCAGTCGAGCTTTTGCGTCGAAATTTTCAAAACTCCGCTAGGGCATCTTCCTCTAGCCAGAATATCATGGAATGGGAAGAAGAATTGCTCGGTTGTCTTTTCTCCCTCAGCGTGCTGATACAGGACTCGATATCCATCCTGTCTGATGGCGCATCAACAACAGCCAATGGACCAAGCACCCTCGATGGACTAGAGATCTACCTACGGTCTTCACAACACATGTGGATGAGTTCAGTCTACAACTTGCGCATTGTCTTGTTTGAAAGCCTTGCAAGTCTTTTTGAAGATGGAGAGTCCAAAATGAATTACGTTACGGACCTGGTGCAAGTTCTAGGTACATTGAGTTTGGAAGCACGCCAGGGTGTCGAAAAATGTCTCCTCAATCTGCTTAACAGTCTTGGGAACAATAACAAGTTAGTGGTAGATGATTGTTGGACGCCAGATTCGCTTTTGTCGTCCATGCACGGGCATTAGTGCGGCACATGTGGCTGTAGTGTCATGTTAGGTTTTCTATCATTTCATTATTCAACCAGGTGATAAGTCAACGGATCGCACAGGGCTCTGATAATAATAGAAACCTCGAGTAATATGTTTGTGTTTACTTGGTTATTGTTTAGATTTAGATTGTATTTAATAACTATAAAGCAAGGAGTAAACGCCGCCCAAGGTACCGTCCAATATGTAAAATCACATCAAACCTCCGTAGGTCTGGCCCTCTTGCTCGAGCTGCTCATCCTCTTTAATGTATTCCTTGAAGCGAGTCTCATCCTTCTTCAAAGAGGAACGAATGCCACCCTCGCTGTCCTCCTGCTCATTTTTTGTGTCCTGGTCATCGTGTCCATTCTTGTGGTGATGGTGGTCGAAATGTCTTTCGAAGAAGCCTTCCTTGTGCTCGGGGTTCTGTTGGGTGGGCTGCTGGGTGTCTAATTTCATTGCAACATGCGGTTATAAATGTAATTTGGAGGAGAGTGTAGACATCAACCTATGGTGATCCGTACCTTGAGGCATTTTGCTTAGGCGAATTCGAAGACAGATTGCTGTACGATGTGGTTTATTACTATGTCTGGGATAGAGAGAGATATTGCTGGAGGGATGAGAATTGTTGAACAGTCCTTTATCTCCAGGCTATACTTATACCTTAATGATATTACAGTACAAGAATAATTGGGGGTTTAAGGTTAGCTCATGATGCGGGAGATACGATCAAACTTCTTGATCCGGTAATAGTATTTGGCCAATCAGGACTAATGATGTATGGTGCCGATCCGCTCCTCCGTGAGACTCTGGACCCACTCAAGCGGCTTGTACATACTAGTTCGCTGCAACGCTGGCAAGCTTCGAAGCAAAACAACCCTAGGTGCACTAGGTATAATTGGACGACCAAATTTAAATATTTTACATCTAAGGGGTCCGTCAACCATGAGCCGTGCGCGAAGCAATCTATACAGTTCCATGTGATTTCGGTTCTGATTCTCCCTTCATAGGACTCAAAGTACCGTCGATACCTCTCGTTTTTGTGTCTGCCTGCAAACGCCGTCGTGGCCCTGCAGCACCTGAAAACCCAGAGCGACTGGTGCAACTAATTTTTACCGCTATACCAAAACATCGATACGAGCAATGGCTAGCATGAAAACCGCAAAATTCCAGCCGGTGACAAGCCCCCTCACGCGACACGCGACGTTTCTTGTCTTAACCGTCACATCTCCATCCGCAATCCCCACTATCCGCTCAACTCTCGCCGGCATCTCTAGTCGTACCAAGAATATCTGCTCCCGCGATACCGACGCCAAATTCACCTGTATCGTCGGGATTGGCGCTTCCGTCTGGGACTCCATAACCAGCAACCTTCCACGTCCTAATGAACTACGCCCCTTCCGCGAAATCAAAGGCGTCAAACACACCGCCATCTCAACACCGGGAGATCTCCTCTTCCATATTCGCTCCGAACGTCGAGACCTCTGCTTTGAGTTCGAACGGCAGCTAATGGATAGCTTCGGCGATGCAGTACATCTGGAAGATGAGACCGTTGGATTTCGCTACTTCGACGCGCGCGATCTCCTCGGCTTCGTCGATGGTACGGCAAACCCCGTCGGTCCTGATGTGCTACCTTCCGTCCTCGTTACTGGCGAAGACGATAATGCACACGCACAAGGGGGCAGTTATATAGTCGTCCAGAAATACGTCCATGACCTACATAAGTGGAAAACGTTGGGATCTGAGCAACAAGAGCAGATTATCGGGCGCACAAAGCCCGATAACATAGAACTCGACGACGCCGAAGACGGAAAGCAGGCATCACACAAGACACTTAATACAATTGAAGATGAAGAAGGAAACGAGTACGATATCTTACGTGATAACATGCCATTCGGATCGCCGGCCTCTGGTGAGTTCGGGACTTACTTCATTGGGTACACGCGGAGGCTGTGGGTCATTGAGAAGATGCTTGAGCGGATGTATGTAGGACATCCGCCTGGGATGTATGATCGGTTGCTGGATTTTTCAAGGCCCTTGACTGGCTGTGTTTTCTTTGCGCCTTCGACGGATGTCTTGGATCAGCTTGGGTAATAGCAATCACATAGAATTCATAGATGTACCGTTTCTTCCGAAGAAAGAAGGCTAGATAATGCCAGTGAGTGGGTTGAGTTAAATAACCTGTGAACCACGCCTGCTTTCAGCATGTCAGTCTTGATTGAATTACATATTCTGTATCTATAACTCCATATAGATTATTAAAAAGAAGCCGAAAGAGAAGTGTTGGTGTCACAGATCGTTGAATTATATTGATAGACTTTTGACGACCGTCTTTGCGCTCTAGCTCTACACAGTAATACTACTTAATACGGTAAGTTCTTCCCGATCAGGCTGGATCAAACTCTCTAGGTCCGAAAAGAAAGTTACATGAGTGAACCACCGACCGCTTAGCAGTAAAATGATTCCCCGCCCAGCTCAAGATTGAAATTTGCGAAGAGCTCAACCAAGCATTCCGATGCCTTGTTCCTAGTATACATTCAACCTCTTTACAGTCAGAGATTTCAAGTTTCAGCACAAGTTAACCTTTTGAAAATGTATTCTTGCTGATTCCGAGTGAAAAGCGATCTCTGATGAGTAGACAGACTCTTCAGCCCCAAGGACATGGTGATCGTGTCGAAACGTGATTCACCTATGGAGGGAAGATCTCTTTCGAATCAAATGCGTTGAACCTTTCTGTGCTCGAGGATTGCCGCAAAGAGTTTCGTTATCGAGGCTTATTCGTTTTGCTGAGAACTGTCATCAACTAGTTCTTCTTGCTCTTTCTGGAATGAGCAGGCATTGCAAATACCCAACACAGAATTAAAAACTCTTTAATCTGGGTCTGAACGGGCTCGGGGACGCGGACGAGGGATATCGGGGATGTTGGGAACAATCTTGTAGTCTAGGCCCCGGAGACTTAGTGCAATTAATTGGATGGGCAATGTAGCCCCATACCAGTGGGCAGCGTTGATATGCTTTTCGAAATAATCCTTCCTTTCGAATTTCGTTCCATGTTTTGGATATGGACTCAAAGGATGGGTTCAAGTACCGATGGCTTCTTGGAATTAATTCCAAATTCGTCGCACATATGTTTCGTTTCGTACTTGTTCATCATGTCGATGGACAACGTAAAGACGGCGAGCAACCAGAGCCCCCGAGTGGTATGACTGAGGTAGGAGGGGGTTTGGAGTCCGCCGGGGAAGACGCCAAGACAATCTCTTCTCAAAGAGTGTGTTTGTGTGAGAGTATGTGTGGAACTGCTTTTGTGATGGTGTGTGTTCAAGACTGGCGTGGATAACTGCAAGCTCGATCTCCTCGCCACACTTTGTCAGCTGTGCAGGAGGATGCTTGGATTTGGACAAGTGAGAGAAACTTAGAAGTAAAGAGAAGTCAGGAGATGCGGAATGAGGATTGTTTACATTTTGATGGCGGGAGGAAGGAAGGGAAGTTCATATAAAAGTAGGAAGGAACTACCCGTGTCCATGGCAAACTACAGACGTCACCGGGCGGGTGCTTACCAAGTATTTTGAGTGTTAGACTGGCGGAGTCCTAAAGGGAAATATCTAAACAGTTCTACTGGGAAAGACAAAGGAACCTCTGAAGACAAAGAAATGCAAAGTGATGTCTCCGGTGAATTGCAGAAGTCATTATTAACATTAAGCCTTAGGCCCACTATGTACACTGCCAGTGGTCTATATACTCATCCACGAAATCTATATGCAAGCTATCTCCAATGATCGGTCCCCATTTTTACACACGAGCAATGCCTGTACCAACCTTGACGATTCTCGCCGCGATCAAAGTCAATGTACCCGCGATGATTGCGCTGCCCATAAACATTTGCGCGTACAGATAGCCTCCATTATCAAGCTGCACCAATGCACCAGCAATAGGCGAACCGATCAAAGCAGCAACCGCAACAACACTGAGAACCATTCCCATTCGCACACCAGTCTTCTTCATATCCGTCGTGAGGGTGCTCAATGTAGCAGGGAAAAGCGATTGGATACCAGCAGCAGACAGACCATAAAAGATTGCGAATGCCCACAAACCCGACATATCCTTCACAGCGGCCCAGCAATAAGCCACCAAAGCCGTCGCGCCGCTGAACGGAATCAACAAATTCAACGGACCAGTAAACTGATCCGCCAAAAAGTTAGGCACGAGTCGACCCACGATTCCAACTCCGTTCATAACCATCAAAAGGTCGATAGAGGTCGTCTGATCCACGCCAATAATATTCCGACTGAAACTGCCAACATAGAAGAAGGCAATATACAGACCCCAGAAATTAAGGAACATGCCAATAGCAAAGAGCAGATAAGAAGGTTCCTTGAAAGCAGCCCACTCAACAATAGGCCCACTCTTCCGCGGCGGCAAACGCTGCTTAAAAAACAGCACGCAGGGGACCAGCGTAACGACTGAAATCAGTCCAAGTACACGCATCGTCCACCCGTATCCAATCTGCGGCAACAATTTCATAACCACAGCGGGAAACACCAAACCACCCGTCGCCGAGCCCGAAGCCGCGAGTCCAAGTGCAATTCCACGCCGACGAACAAAATACGTCGAGATCAGAGCAAGTGTAGGACAAAACATAAGTCCACACCCAATTCCCTGACCCAATCCCTGCGCCAGGAAAAGCTGCCAATACTCCGTACAAAGCGAAGTCATAAAGATGCAGAAACATTCCAGCGTTGCGCCGACTGTCAATGTGAAGCGGAAGTATCCTGCATCCGTCGCGCGGCCGGAGAATGTCCCGATGAAGAAAAGTAGGAAGATCTGGATACTACCAACCCAGGAGATATCTGAGGGAGATCGGCCCAGCGTCGAGGTATAATATGTTTGGAAAACGCCGAAACTGTTGATATACCCCCACGTATTAAAGATAATCATATGGCCCAATGCTACCTGTAGCCATGCCTGTAAGCCTCCATCCGGTGGAGGACCGATGTCTTTCCCCGACTCGCGCGTTCGGACGACGGAGAGAGTGCGCGCGACGGTGCTGTTGTTTGTTGGTACTTGGGCAAGTTCATTTGGGGTGTCTTCGTTTATGGTAGAGTCATCGTCGTCGGAAGAGGAGTGGTGTGAATTGGCCTCGAGAGCGCCGGGGTCATCATGTTTCTCTGCGAGTTGGTGGAAGTTTGTCTCCTCGACTACACTAGACCTCTTTTCTTCAATTTGGTGGGGTGTTGAATCGGCCATTGCCAGTAATATTTTCAACTGGGATTGATGATTTGCAAATCAAAGAAAGAATTGAGCGGGGGGAGTGAAAGGCCGAGTCGATTCAAGTTGTCATGTCTTTCTGTACCAGTGCCAGCACAAGTAACCGAAAGACCGAAAGATGAAGAAGAAAAGAAGAAGCAGACAGTGGAGATAAATTAATGTCTCCAAAACCGACTGAAATATAATGCCCGACTCCAACTGACTCATGAGCACCGGCGACCCAATTTTTTTCCTCCTTGACCAAAAAGAAACCCGCTTGCCCATACCAAAGTTGAACGGCCTTTGCGCCGATCCTTTTGCGGCAACCGGTAATTCGCACAGATTGCCGAGTACAACACGCCCTTCCGAAGCCACATCCGAAAACGGGTTCCACCTGCAAAATCACAGAAATGGCTGCAATAAGAGTGGTGGATGGGGAACAATCGCATTATCATTGTCATTATCGGCAGATATCGAACTTGCTCTCCACTTTATACTTAGGTCTGTCACGCCATCCCCACGGGGGATGACTACGTGACCCTGTCAGTCCCCCGCAAAAGAGATGCCCCCCCTCTTCCCAGTTCGGTTCACGCTCACATGTCTCGGAGTCTGCGGGATAAATCCATATCCATTGCTATCTAATGTCTTTACAGTTCAAGGCTTATGCATCTATGCCAGGGATTATAACAAAATGAGACAAGAAGCCAGAGAAACCACGGGACAAAAACGTCCAATATGCGCCGGCAACACCCCCGGAAAAGTAAAGCAGAGCAGAGCAGAGCAACCGAAGTTTTAAAAAAGGAGCAAGTGACAGAGGGAGCAAAATAATAACAAAAAGACACCGTCCACCGGGCCCCATAGGTTCGTTTCGTATACTACGTGCATGAGATCATGTGGGGGATTGGCGTGGTCCAGATCACAAAGTTCGCCAAGTCAGCCATGCACGCCCAGCCCCAGCAGCCCGGCACCCCGGGAGTGAGGGGACCCCATGTCAATAACTGGGTGCAATTAAGATCGGATCGGCCCGAATGGTTCTATGTCTCAGTGATCTTGGTTCGAGCTGCTGTTAAGCAGCTGGATCGTACCGATGACGTCTGCTGGTTCGAGTAGATGCCAGCTAGCGTCCGTTTGTTTCGAGCTGGCGCCCACTGTGACCGAATAAACATGGTCTTGGGGCAAACCAGATTTCTTGAGAGCGCGGAACATGTCTGTGTACGAGCTATTGTTAGCCAACCCTGTCTTTTCCAAATCCAACAAGGATATTCTGTCCATTCGTTCACATACCTTCGTCCGTAAAGTCATCGCCCAGACACAAGACAAATTCTGGTGCCTTATCCGGCCCATATTCGTTCACCAGACGCGTAGCGATAAACCCTTTGTTGACGAATGTTGGTCGTACTTCCAGGTTGGCCTTGCCAGCCATAACTTCCACGTCCCATCTTTTGGCAACGGTATCCTCAAGGGCCTTGCGGCACTCTCGGGCCTGGAAAGCTCCATACTCTGGGTCGGCTCGACGGTAGTGCCATGTCAATGCCACTCGCTTGCGCTCGATAAACGCTCCTTGCGTTCGCTCGGTATAGTGTTGGAAGACATCGACCACTTCCTTCTGCCAAGCCATATTGGTCTGCTCCGCCAGATTCTCCCAGTCGTCTGAGCGAGGCTGTCGGATGAAACAACCGTGCTCGGCACTAAGACCAAGTTCTGGAATGTGGCCCATCCATTCATCCAAGAAAGCCTGGTCTCTGCCGCTGATGATCCATACTGCATTTCGAGGATCTGCCGAGAGACTCTTGAGGGTGCGTAATACTCGATCGGACGGAATAGCCGCCTGTGGGTCCTTCACAATCGGAGTCAGGGTACCATCGTAGTCGAACATGAACAGACGTCTGCGGGCCTTGCGGTACTGCTTGACGACCTTGGCTCGATCAAGCGCGGGTGTGGCGACGGATTGGTCGAAGGATGATAGATTGGTTAGTAAGCGATTCAGGAACTGTCGTGACCAGGTTGCAACTGTGTTGGTGATAACATGTTTATATAGCTTCAAATGTTGTTCCTTGCGTTGCTCGGCAGGCATATGGAGAGCCTTGTCGATAGCACCAGCGACACCCACCAAATCCCACGGGTTAATGTGGATGGCACTGGGCAAGGTGCCCGCGGTACCAGAGAATTCCGAGAGAATGAGTGGACTGTGGTTCGTCTGCTGGCAAACAATATACTCCAGACTTGTTGTGTTCATGCCGTCTCGCACTGTAGTAATGAGACCGACATCGGCGACACGTAGGAGAGCGAAATATTCGGACTGCGAGAGGTACTGCGGGTAGTATTGAACGGGTGAGAAGCTCAAAGAGCCGAACCGGCCATTGATAGTAGAAACCAGATTCGAGATCTGGCCGGCAATAGTGTTCTCCGGATCTTCCTTTTCTTCCTCCACGCTGGTTGGACTTGTCACCTGGATAAGAACAACTTTGTCACGCCATTCGGGATACCGCTCCAGGAACACTTCAAATGCTTGTAGTTTCTGTGCCACGCCTCGAACGCTATCCAGTCGATCACGGCCAACAATGATTTTCTTGCCCGCATATAGCTTGCGAATACCTGCGACTGCCGTTTCAATATCCGAGGCCCCGAATGCAGCCCTCTGAATAGCTCGGGCATCGATTCCGATAGGGAATACATCTACGGCAACGTGGGCGCCGTATGCGTCCACCCCAGCCGAATTAGATTCGAAGCCCAACACCCGCGTGCAACATGAAGAGAAATGCCGAGAGTATGAGAAGGTCTGGAATCCAATCATGTTGGCACCAAGAACTCCAGTCAAGACTTCCTTGCGCTTGGCAAGACAGCGCACGAATTCACTGCTGGGGAAAGGCGAATGCAAGAAGAATCCAATATAGACGTTGGGAATGCGTTGGCGCAGTAGGCTTGGAAGAAGAAACAGGTGGTAGTCATGGATCCATACGACATCGCCTTCTTGGTATTCTGCCGCAATACGATCTGCGAACAGCTGGTTCAAGCGGGTGTAATCAGCCCACCAGCGCCGCTCCGAGCGTCCGTCTGTGGGTCCATGCTGCTTGTAGTGCAGCAAGGGATATAGCTCCCTCTCGGCATATCGCCGCCATCGACCTTGGTCTTTGAGCAAAATGGTGTCTTGAGGCTCCTCTTGGGCGTCTGACAGCCAGACAGGTACAACTTTGCCATATCGTCCCGTTTCTAATTGACGGTCAAGTGCTTCTCTTTCTTCACGACCAACACTGATTCCATCAACGAGTGGGTTTGAGGGTGGTTGTTGACTCGCATTGACTGGAACAGGCGCGGCCGCTTTGTTGATGGGAATATTCGCGTTGTTGGAGCTTGAAGGCAGGTTGTTTGCCACGTTGGAGGGTATTTGTTGGAGAGGGGCCTTGCTTTCCAACATCGGTTCAACTTCTCCAGTCCATCCCACAAGGGTATGTGACCAATGGGTATCATCGGATGCCAGATGGGCAAACGAGTCGAATAAGGCCGAAGTGCCAGACCGGGGTTTCACGATCTGTTGCCCCACACAATGAGTCAGTAATTGGCCCCGATGTACAGCGAAGGAATATTCCAATACATACCCAGTCTGAGCCTGCTTTGAAGTAAAGTTTGTAGGGTATACAGAAGGCGGCACTGATCACTCGCCCACTCAGGCGGAGTCCCGGATGTTCTTCACGCGGGTCGATCCCGGGCGACATTGGTGAAGCCGGTCCTGTCAAGCTCAAACGACGAAGCAGGTCCTCCCCGGCGGATGTTTTTCTCCGGGGTTGAGACCCCAAGGAGGGCAAATCTGTTGGCTCCATTGACTCAGTCTTAGCCCCTGGGATGTTTGCGAAGTATGAAGGCGCATCGCTATCGACCGGATGTGTTTTGTCCAAATCCAAGCTCGGCGTGGCGTTGGTGGCTTTGGAATATGCTTCGTGATGCAAAGCCTGCATTCCTGGCCCGACAAGCACTGGGTTTGGCTGCCCATCAGGCACATGCGTGGGGCTCGATGATTCAGACATGGCGTGGAGGGTTCGATGTGTTGTAGCGGGCACTTTTCCCTGCGATTGAACTGTACTGTGTGTCAGCACAGGTGCAATTGTCACATCCAGGGCCTCCTCCAACATCAGGAAACTTGACGTTGACAGATTTGAGCACTGCAAAGGGTGTCACGTACCTCGGGGCAGGGCGGAGAGGTCGAGGGGTAGATCGACACAAGTTTATCGGGGACTAGGGGCGCGCGAGAGCCATGGATGATCGAGAAGACAGCACCAATAGGGTTCAAGGGAAAAAAGAAAATAAACGCAAGATGTTCTTTTGGAAGAGGAGTCCGTTGAGGAGGAGGCGTTCGCCGTCGGTGGAGGGGCAAGCGGTGTGTGAGATGCACTGGGGACCGCCGTCCAAAACAGGAACTGACGCTATAGGAATGACGTTGATAGTACGAGGAAGTTGCGATATCAACCACCTTCAAAATAAGGCCTTGGGAAGGTTGATGTCAAGGGGTTCTCAAGACTTAATCCAGACCACCAGCACATCTCTGGGTCAAAGTCAAAGTTCTGCACCGATATCGCATTCGTGCTAGTTGGCTGTACCCTAAGGTAATCATCCCGCATTGGGATCGTCCAGGATTGTCTGCCTCAGGCCAAAAAGTCGTGTGGCCTCCGCCCGCGTTCTGCAATTGGTAGAGGTTGAACCTCTTATCTTCACCTCAGCCTCGACATGCTTCCGAGCTAACCACGCTGCTATGCGGCTGTCCGCCCTTCGATCTTCGCGCATTGCTCTCCAAACTCCTCGGCAGCTTCGTGCCAGTGTCTCATCCCCACAAGATTCCGATGTCTTCGCCAATAACCTTCGGAAAACATTAGACGCCCATCGGACCTCGAATCGAAATCGTCTCATCCGCAAAGTATACCCTCGTTCACCTGCTGCGGGACTTTGGCGGCCTGAAATTCCTCTCGAAAGTCGTCCAGAATGCCCACCAGCCACACCACCAGCGCCTACAGTAAAGGAGGCCAAGCCCAAAGAGACCACGAGTAGACAACGTCGTCGCCTACGCCATGAAGACGCTGCCACTCGATCAACGCAAAGTCGACCGGCGGACACATTGATTCGGAGTTCTGAGACTTTCCACGACGGAAGTGCTGGGAACCATCCCTGGTTAAGCTACTTGGAACCCTCTGGTGGGATCGATGATGCCGCCACCTTCCTCAATGCAGAGATTCTTGCATTAGAGCGCTATTTAACTCCAAGCTCTCCAGAGCAAATTTGGACCGACCAATTGAGTGCACAGGTCATTGGCTTGTTAAATCCAATTGTCCCGCACGCACCGCAACTCATTGGCTCTCGTCGCATTGGCTTAGCGCTGCCGCATTCCGACCTTAATTTCTTCCTACCATTTGAGGATCTCCATCGATCCCCAGACCGAGCCCGGAAACCAAGTGCCACACGGCCCAAAATCCACGATGCGCATCTGCGTCTCCTCCGCCGAGTCAAATCTACCCTCGAGAGTAGTCCATCGTTTGATCAGATTCAACTTTCTGGGAAGCGACGCTCTATTCTCGAGGCTCGTCATCACCCTACGGGATTACTACTGCGATTTCACTGTGGTGAAAGAGCCCCGGAACTCATGGATTACCTGAAGAACTATCTGGCTCAGTATCCTACTCTCCGTCCCCTGTACATGGCCACTCGAGCCTTGCTTGAAGCCCGGAGTTTATTTGGATATTCGCAGTCGGGGATCAGACCAGATGCTCTCGCCATGCTCTTGGTTGCTTTTTTGAAGTTGAACCAGAGTCGATTCTCGGTGCCTTTTAATGCCGGAGAGCAGTTTCTGACTTTCTTAAAATTCTATGGCACGGACGTTGACCTTCAATCTACTGGCATTGCGGTAGATCCCCCAGGATTTTTTGGCTTTGAGAAAATACATGACTCTGAACATGGAGATGTCAATACTGCATGTCTGCGTGGCCAACGATCTCTCATCAACGCAAAAAGAACCGCAGTTTCCCGAGGCAACATGCCGGCTGGGCAGAGGCTATGCCTCCAAGATCCAACCCATTATATGAATGATCTGGGCCGATCATGTACGCGGACTGCTGAGTTGCAGAATGTGTTTTCCACTGCCTACAAACAGCTTTGTGATTCTTCCCAGGGCTGGAAAGATACGGACAAGGTTGAATCAATTCTTGCTTCTGCGCTACGGGCAAATTTCGACCAGTTGGAGACGCTGCGAGAGAAGCTTGTCCCTAGTGACTGAGGGTCTGTTACAGTCGAAATCGACTTCCAATTGTACATTATTAAGATACCCTACATAGATAACATATACCCAACTCATTTGTCTTTCCCATCCACTAGATGTTGTTGTTAGATAGAAAAGGTAGGTGGCATTAGCCTTTCCTCAGTTCTGCCGTGGAAATAATGCAGGTTATCACGGGTGAGGGGCCGTGTCGATAAGACAGGCCACCCTTGGAACCTTCCCAGGAACCCCCGATGAGCATGGAAAGGAACCAGGGGACGGCAGCTCCTGCTGTGGCTCTCAACCTTTCTTGTTTTCTTTCCGATACATCTACTTTAAACCTCAAATGAGAGCTATCAAGATTTCATATACCTCCCAGCGCCGTTAATCTGCCAATCATTGTGGGTAAACGCACAGCTGGGTGGAGACCCAAAACACGCTTGGGCGCCGTCACCATGTCGACCAGGGCCCCAGTCACAACACCTCCGATCGTCACAGGCCCGCTCTCGGTGCGCATCCCCTCTTCTCATGAGTCTGGCGCATTCCTTACCCCAGACGAACTATCGCCCCTGGATGCCGATTTTGGCGCTTCCGACTACTTCATGGCCGAGGACGCGCGGGGGGTTCACCCCCCGAGTACCATCGACAACTCGATAACAACCAACAACGAAGCGCACGATGCGCGCGATGCCCAAGACGACACCACGACAATGTCTGCGCACACCGCGGATCCAGAGTTAGAAGGGCTGGACTTCACAGCGACGACGTTTCCAGACCCCGATGACACCAGTGTGCTGCCCCCCTTGACCGACCGCGACGACAGCAGTCTATTCCCCTTGTCAAGCGAAAATGGCGATCATGAACGGGTCAACAACCAAACATTGATGGAGGAGAATGAGATGCGCCGGAAGCTGATGGACATGGAGTCAAGCTTCCTGCCCGAACCGTCGACAATTGAGGTCGCCACGGCTGGACCAACAGCTGGCGCAGACGATACCTATCTGGTTGGGGTTGGTGGTGGCCAGGATCCCAACAACACAGACGGACAAAACGAGTCATCACAATTTTCCTTCATTCCACCATCAGAAAGCTACCAGGACGCAGAGCAGGATCGAACCGGTCCTGTTGAAGCGGGCGAGCGCCAGGATGTTGATAATGCCCAGACCTACAATACACAACAAACAGAAAACGAGTCGACGTTTGATTCGCTAGCTTCGTCACCCTCAGCAGCTGCAACTTACCGGAGTACTTTCCACGACCAGAATTTCTCGTCCGAACCCGCCCCCCACGCCATTCAGTTTACCCACGATGAACCATCTTTCAGATCTCAAATGTCCCAAGCGGAGAACGAATCGCAGCTCACACCCTCAAAACTTGGACAAAGCTCTCGCAGTATCTCACCAGGTCCATCTAGACTATTCAGCGATCAGAGCGGTAGTGTTGCTAGCAGAAGATCAAGTCGGCCTAAATACCTGACTAGCCGCCAGTCCGCCAATCGATTGTCGCACTCTTCAATCACAAGCAACAACACCGAAACTACACACAGTGATGCGACATTAGGTGCTGATTTTGCCCTTCAATCCGGTGGCGCCACTCCTGAGAACTGGGGCAGTCTCAATGCGGGAAGTCGCGCTCATGTCACACGAACAACCAGCCTTGGCAGCATGGCATCTGGTGTATCAGGCTACAGTGAAGAGAATCCTTTCGACAGACGCAATGCGACTGGACCTGCCGATGGTGGTCTGCAAACCTTGGAAGAGGAAGGCTCGCCGCGATCTTCAAGACAGACTGGCTTCGACGAAGGAGGTCCTGTTACTCCTAAAGCTAAACCCCAGAGCTCTCTCCCCAGTGATACGGTGATTGCGGAGCGCATCAAAGGCATCCAAGTACCCAGTACCTTTGTCCAAAAATTTCGCGAAGACTATGGCAACACGGGTCCTTCACCTGAGAAACGAGCGGGGGCTGCAACCCCTGCATTCGGTCGAAGTGGCCGTAATATGACTCTGAAGGAGCAAAGCAGCACCATTGACCGTCTCTCAAAGGAGAACTTCGATTTGAAGATGCGAATCCATTTCCTCAACGAAGCGCTCAACAAGCGGTCCGAAGAGGGTATCAAGGAAATGATCTCCGAAAATGTTGAACTCAAGTCCGACAAGCTGAAACTTCAGAAAGATAATCAAGGTCTGAGGCGTAAAATTCGCGATTTGGAAAAACAGATGAAGGATCAGCAATCCGATAAGGACTCCATGGTCAACCATGACCCCGAAGCGTCAGAAGATGACCGAGACTCGGCTCAAGATGGAGAGATTGTCTTCTTACGCGAGCGAGTTGAAACCTATGAAATTGAGATCGAGCGCTTGAGAACGGAGAGCTTGGCCAGAGAATCCGAAAAGCGACGTCTCGCGGAGATGGTCAAGTCTCTGAATGAAAATCGAACAGGAGGCTCTGATGATGCAGGCGCAAGGGAAGAAAGGGTCAGTTTTCACACTATACTTATTTGATAAGAGACTGACATAGTATACACTAGGACATGTGGAAAGACATGTTGGAAGCGGAGACTGCTGCTCGTGAACAAGCCGAAGAGGAGAATCGTAATCTCCGAGACGAATCCATTCGTCTTCGCAGCGAGATCTATACGGCTACAGGTGCTCCGAAGTCAGGACAGTATGAACGGGGCGAATCAACTGTTTCACGACAATCTAGCAGAGATGGCAACCGCGGTGCATTGATGAGTACCTCCAGCAGTACCTTGATGGTGGAGCTTGAACTTCTCAAACAGGAAAATGCAGAGCTTAGGAAAGAAGTTAGCGCTCAAACCTCGATGCTCACATCTCGAAACCGTGAGAAGGAACGCCTCTACCAGGAAATTGAAGAATTGAAACTTGGTCAACGACGAGATGGTGGTCGATCTGTGGCTGGAGACAGCATATTTGACCGTTCTGCATCTCGTGCCTATGGACGACCAATGTCGGAGCCCAGTGATGCGACCGGGGTGTCCCGCGAAGACATGGATCGCGAAGAGCTCGAGGCTCGAAATGGACAGCTACGCGACCAATTGTCGACTCTCAAACTCGATAACCAGGCCATTCGAGCTCAAGTAGATGATTACGTTGGAGAGCTCGAGGCACTTGATAAGGCCTATCAGGCTGATGTCGACCAGGCTGAAGAGGAAATACAAAACCTTCAACATGAGCGTGATCAAGCAATTCAGATGGCAGAAGAACGCGATGCTGCCTTCCAAGACCTTCGTGCAGAAGCTCAAGAAGAACTGGATACTCTTGGAGAGGAGCTGGACCAGAAGATTGTCGAGTGTCAACGTCTGAACGAAGACCTCCGAAACCAGGATGAGAACCTTAAGGTCTTACAGGCAGAGATGCGCTCGGCCAGCGAGGGTATCATCCGACTCGAGGAAGATGCGCAGAACAACCTGGAGCGGTACAAGGCTGTTCAGCAAGAGCTAGAAGAAACTAATAGCGAGTTTGAGTCTCTTGAGAAGAGCTTGTTCGAGGCCAATACCAAGGTGCAACGCTTGACGGTGCAAATCGAGTCCAGCCAGAACGAGATTGCTTTCCTTCGGGAGGAGCAGGAAGTCGATAAGATTCGCATTGGAGATCTGGAATCCGAGTTGAAGACCTACCACATAAGCCTGCACAGTGAGAAGGAGAAGACCAGGGAGCTCGAACAACGACTGGCAGACGAAAGGCATCAACGTGAGGTCGTCGGCAGCAAAGAGAAACAAGAGGTTCAGCGCATCATGAATGAACTGAATCGAGAAGCGTCATCTGCTAAAGAAGAGGCACGACGTTTGAAGAAGAGCCTTTCAACGCAGGAGATTGAGGCTAACACTTGGCGAGAACGGTTGACGGATCTGGAGAATAACCTCCGTGAAACCCTGGGTGATCTCAGCGGCAGTCGGACAAGCCTGATCTCCAACATTATGAAGCTTCAAAAGGAACTCGAATCCACCGCGCTCGAGTTGGAGAGTGTACGACAACAATTGGACGAAAAAGAGACGGTTCTCCGTAACCGGGATGCCCTTTTGGAAAGCCATGGACTTGAGTCCCGCAAACTCTCTGAGCTCCTGGAACGTGAACGACAAGCTCGCAGGGCTGACAAGCAATCATTTGAACAATCACTCAGGTCCCATCAACAAGCATCGCGGACTATCACCCAGAGCAACTCTCGCATCACGGACCTAGAAATGGCCAGGAACCAGGATCGCAAGCGATTCACATCTCTCGAACAGCAATTCCGTGACCAGCTTAGTGAGCGCAACACATTGTTCCTCACTGTCTGGAAGCGACTTTCTGCGCTCTGTGGCCCCGATTGGGCTCATTCGAACAGCTTGATCAATGGCAACTTACCAAGCCAGGAAGTCATCGGCAATATCCTCTTCTGGCCTGGTTTCAACCGGAATCTAATGCTTGCCATCAAAACTGTCGAGGGGGTGATTTCAGGTTTCAAGGGTCGCGCCAGAAGCATCGAACATGACTTGACCAAACAGTACCACAACCTTGAAAGCGCTTTTGCCCAAAGGGTCCGCAGACTCGAGCGGGTCGAGGAAGCCGTCAAGAACCTACGCAATGGACGTGGGCATTCAAGTTCGTCTCCTGAGGTCAGCAAATTGCGCGGTGAAAACCGACTTTTGAAAGCAGAGATCAACCTACTCCAATCTAATTCTCGTGCGCATGGATCTTCCTCTGCGGCCACTGCGGCTGTATTGGCCTCCGGGTCTCGGTCTCCATCGATTGGTTCTCCCGCCGACCTTGAGCGTTCGTTGACACGCCAGAACTCGACATCAGGAGCCAGCGAGAAGCCACGATCTGATAGAAGCATCGCACGCCACTCCACAGGCCTACCGCAGCCCTCTCACACCTCGTCCACGAGCACATTGACCAACAATGTAGGCGCGATGACACATCGCACACGCGGTAGCGGTGGAACTGGAAATTGGGAAGCGGATAACGAGAAATGGATTCATCGTCTGCATGAGCTAGAAAAGCGACTGAAGGCCGAGCGTGAGGGACGTCTTCTCGACCGCAATGGAGCACGCAAGCGATTGGAAGAACGTGATGCCGATATCAAGAATCTCCAAGATCAACTGCGACGAGAGCGCACCAGACTTGGACTTGGCTCCCAAAAGACCATCACGGAGAATGGACGCAATCGCCCACAGACCTCCGATGAAGCCCCCAGTTCGAGTGAAGGCGAGGGCTTCACGGTAGATATCGAAGTCTGAACTGTGTTTTGAATTGATAGGTTGATGCAGTAATGCCTTTGTGTACTATATACCCTTCATCGGCCTTCTTATTTTTTCGTTTTTGTTCGCTTTTCTGTTGCATCTTGCCTGCACTCTGTCTTACAATGTTCGGGATTACGATGATCATGAGAGGCGTTGGACTGAACTGGACTGGACTGGATCCGATCAACTTTTTTTCTTACCCTTCTTCTCTTGTATCTCTATTCAAATACATTTTATTGCATGGATACACGTTTCACTATTCGTCTAAATGATATACATAAACCTCGTTATCTACCGCAGCGAGACCTTAAGCGAGAAATCCACAATCCCAGTTCCCTGATGGATAGAACTGGTCGACAGAATATCCACATCCGGGCAAGTATAAGCCGCAGCATTATCCTCCGTCAACCCACCACTAACCTCAATCAAGAACGCACGCCCCTTCCCAGCCCACTCCTCCTTAAGCAACTTCGCGGCCTGACGCACCCCATCTGGCGTAAAATTATCCAACATAATAACATCAGCCCCAGCCCCAATAGCCGCATTCGCCTCCTCAACACTCCGACACTCAACCTCAACCTTAGTCGCAAATCCACCCGCACTCTTCGCAGCAAGCACAGCCCTCGGAATCGCCGCGGCAATAGACTCAATCGAATTCGGATCAAGCCCCTCACCCTCAACATCAACACCGCCATCAGCCGCGGAGCGGTTATTAGCGCAGGCCCACACATGATTATCCTTTAGCATGGTCATATGGCTAAGATCATGACGATGAGGGTCCGCGCCGCCGACGAGAATTCCGTACTTCTCAACGACGCGGAAGCCGGGTGTCGTCTTGCGTGTTCCGGCCAAAGTGCCCTGCCACCCTTGTGCGCGGAGCGCGGAGAGCATGGAGGCGCTCTTTGAGGCGATGCCTGAGCAGCGGGCGAGGATGTTTAGGGCTACGCGTTCGCCGAGGAGGATTTTGCGGACGGGGCCGCGGACTGTTGCGCAGTGGTGGTGGGGGGTTAGGGATAGGGTTTGGCCTTCTTTTATGTGCCATTCAATTCTGTTGTTGTCTGTGTTAGTTGGAAGATCTCCCCATGCCGAGGGTGCGGCATAGATTGAGGGGAAACGTACTCGCATCCAAGTTGTGAGAAAACCTCATCGACGAAGGGGATGCCGGCGATTATTCCCTAGTCGTATTGCATAACAGATCAGCCTGGGTCTCAACTCATAACGGAAGACCGATTGATTTTGATTTCCTTCCATATCGGTCTGGTCTGGTGGCTGGTTGGTTGGTACTCACCTTGCTTTTCCCCAGTAACCGAGCTTCACCCTCTGACTCGCCGACAACGAAACCGCCATAGTCCAGGCTGGGACAGTCCTCCTCTAGCCAGTCGGTGATTTGGCGCTTGTAGTTGCCCGGCAGTAGATGCCTGATATCACCGTATGTAGCTGCCATTGTGTTGAGATTGAATTGAATGTTGCGTGAACTTAAGGTGGGGGAGATCTGCGATGACTGCACTTTTGAATCTCCCCGCGCGGGGTCGGGGAGAATCGGAGATGGAATAGATGGGTCACGTGTATTCTATACATCATTCTTTAAGCCTTCAATATTGATAATACTAGTATCTGGTATATTGTATTGGTATGATAAATGTAATTCATCTTGAACTGTTTTATTTCAATTCGGGCTGGGGAAAATGGCCATGGTCGGGTTTTTGCTGGTACGGGTTCGTGCAACTTGGAAGATGATATAGGTCCCAGGCTAGTACCATTGATATAGTACCAGTAATAGTCACTACCTAGTACAAAGATCCTTTGCCTGCATCATGATTTCGACAGCCCAATCATGCCTTAGTGCATAATGTAATAGCCGCTTTTTATCTCAAAACTCATCCTTGGTAGGTTTTCCATCATCAGAGCTCTCCTCCCATGTACATCCTCCTTGGCCTGTTTCCGTGCCACGGCCTTGAAGAACAAATTGCTTCCAATCTCCGCACTTCCCAACATATGGGCAGTGAAGATGATATCCTCACCTTTATGGCTCAAATACACCTCAGGGTCTGTGGGAAATTGACCTGATCGCAATGGCAATCAGTACTGAAAACTTCACACAAAGAAAAGAAAACAACAAGCAACACTTACCTTTACACTCCCCCTCCCCCTCCCCAGCAAACAACCCCAACATCTCCAAAATAACACCGGGCGCAAAAAACACTACCCCATCAACCACGCAAAATGATTTCTGCCCAGGATGACCCTCAATCCACCCCCGAATCGTACTGGGTAACTGATCAAGATCCGCCCGCACAACACGAAATCCATCCGGATGCTTGGGCATATTATAATCACCCGGATACGGCTGACCCGTAAACAGAGCCTCAATCTCAGCCGCAGCCCATGCGATCTGTGGGTGGATATTACTCGGGTCCAGTGGGTAGATCTCGGCGCTGATATCTGTTGATGTTTCGCAGACGACGTTGTAGGGGGATTTCTTTAGAGGTTGAGCGCGAAGATCGCGTAGTTTTTGGGCTAGGTCTGTTGCGATGGGGTCGTTGGCTTTTTTGGCGGACGCGATGGAGCGCATTAGGTCGAGGGTTTGGTGGCTGCCGCCATAGTTTATTGTGAAATGTTGTTCTTGTTCTGAGGTAGAGGTCGAGGCTGAAGATGAGGCTGAGGGGGTTGCGGACGCTAGTGGTAGCAAGGCCACGGCGAGCTTGTGGTGGATTCTCATGCTGGCTTTTTCCCCTTTGCGTTATTTTTTGGAGGGTTGATCTTAAAAGTGTTTTCAATTGGGGAAAATTGTGAGCTCAAATATGCGTTCGCAGACGGCAAATCTTGCTACTAGTAGCTTAGTTCGAGACTAGGTTACCATAAGGCAGCACCTGGGAGCCTTGCGGTTCTCCATAATATAGTACGCATCTGTGGATCCTTTGAGCCCCGACAAGAATTACTCCGCGTAAGAAAATCATCATTATAGTATTAAGTAGTAGAGATGAACAGGAGACATACTTGGACCTGGAGCAATGGATGTAGCTACTGTAACATTAGGTAGCAGGGCTCAAAAACATGGTGGGAAGAACAAGAGGAATGACAGTGCCATTATAAGTTTCCACGTTTCACGCGATAACTGGCAAGTATATGGGCGATTTGCTTGAGCCCGGTATACCCCATTCGCATTTAACAGAAAGATGTCTCTTCATGTTGATAATAGTCCCCATTCCTGCATCAAATCAGGTATATCATGATTCTTTAGCTCCGATCCGATTAAACCGTAGTCTCGTATGACTCCTTATCGGCCTTCCGTTTCATCCACCGACGATAGGCTACTAGGGAGACGAGACCGAGGAAGACAATGAAGACGATGACGAAGACCAAAACGACACCGCGATTCTTGTCTGCCCAGTTGCCTCGTTTCATAAGGAGCTGAAGATTGAAAGGACGTTCTTGTTCGATTGAGTTGATGACTGGCATTTTGGTGAGGTGGCAGCCCCCCGGGTTGGATTTCAGACAGCCTACTCTCAGGCCAGGTTGTCTGTGGGAGATGAGATTGCCGCAGAGTTGTGAACGTAACCGTAGCCGATTGAGCAGTCTCGGAGTGCGTGGTCGCCAATGGGAGTGATTGTTTGGCTGCGAGTTGACATGTCAGAGAAATTCTTTTCTGAAGGGTGATCGTTTACTGACGCTGCCCAGCAAGACCCTTGGTACCGGAGAAGTAATAGCGAAGTGAAAGGGCAGTCGCGCGACGTGATGTGTGAGGTTTCCCAGATCTATATTCCTGATAATGTCAAGAAATGAAGAGTGGGAAGACGTCGTAGGTTGAGCAAAGCATATAGAGATTGGTTGTTGACGTTGATATTGGTGTTGTTCAAGATGGGAAGCCACCGGGTAATGGTGATGTAGGTATGATAGTCGAGAAGGAAGGTGCGACGGTGAGGGGGTAATCAGTGACGCTGCTGGTTCCTGCCGAAGGAACGGGTACCTTGAACTTTGATGGTGAAATTGATGGCACCCAGTGACCTAATGGGAGAGTCACTGGTGCTGGGGTCACTTGAATCGATGTAGTCATAACCACATTCTCGTCATCTTCATAGTCCAAACCGGATCTGCACTCACCCAGTAAGTATTTCATTGAATACTGTGGTCTATATTGGAGTTGGCTATAGTACGGTAGTATTTACTAGTATGGATACTGCAATTATGTTAGTAGAGCCAACCAAGATGTTTGTAAATAAAGAAACACATACTGCAGGGCGGCAGAACCAACTTGAATACGCATTTACTAGGCAAAAGAGTAAGATCATGATGATAATACAGAATACTACAGTACGTCCCGAAACTGGTGCAACCGCCTACACTTTTTGAGTGATTCTCCAGCCCCACCGCCAAGACACACTAGTCTATATTTGGAGCTTCTCCGGAATACCTGTGTAAAATTAGCTGTATTGCTTCATACAGTATATTACATATTACTGTCAAGGATGTATTAGCTTACGAATCCAATACACCCACTAAAAAAATATAGTGGCCCATCAAAAATGCTATGAGCTATTTAGTCCATTGGCCCTTCGAAGGCCGAGTTCCATCGATGAGTTCGTAACATGAAAGTCATTTGAGCCTTAACCAGCCTAGAACCACGGAAACGTGAAGCGTTCACTTACATTTCAATGTCAACGACGCGTATGACACCAAGATGAGCCACGATCTCAACTCACCCAACCGGTTCACAGGTTTGCTGAGATACAACTATGGTGTCATGAACGCGGAAACATAAGAATGATGTCAAGAAATCAAGACGCTTGGCTGTTTGGTAAGACAACTATATATCCCCCCTTGATACGATTTAAATGTGAAGACAATCGACCGAAGATAAACGAATCTAAACAATTAAGTGATTACATTTACCAAATCAATTCGAGCTGAAGTTCTCAGTGGACAAATACAATGTCTACCTTGATCACCACAGACGTAAGCAACTACGAGGCTCAGGGATATGGCGACCCAAGCCGTACGATGAAAGCCTTGACCTGGCAAGGGAAGAATTCGGTTAAAGTTGGTCAGTCATTCTGCCCACCACGACCTTCATTTTAATCTTGCGAACTCATTAGCTTTTCTTGCTTACACACATTGTTATAGTGGAAACGGCTTGCCCAACTATCATCGATAAAGGCGATGTCATACTTCGAGTGACGGGCAGCACTATTTGTGGGAGTGACTTACACCTATTCCACGGTATGTTGTTCTTTCTAGCAGTTAATGAGGATTTGTCTTATACAGTATCTGTTATCGACGGTAGAGGCCATCCCAGATCTCCAGAAAGGTGATATACTCGGCCACGAGTTCTGCGGTGTTATCGAAAGCGTGGGACCGGCAGTTAAGAAGGTTAAAGTAGGCGATCGTGCTGTGGCATCCTTTCAAATTGCCTGTGGGCAGTGTTATTATTGCAAGAAGAAGTTATCCTCAATGTGTGAGCGAACGAATTCGAGCGAGAAAGCCTATAAGTTATATGGGCGTCGAACAGCTGGTATGTTTTATTCTAAATACTTATACTGCTATTAGTAAGACTATTATATTAATGCCTGCCCTAGGTATGTTCGGATACTCCCATTTCACAGGGGGCTTTGCTGGTGGGCAAGCGGAATATGTTCGCGTCCCTTTCGGTGACGTAAATCTCCTTCAGCTGCCTGACGACATCCCCGATGAAAAAGGTCTCTATCTTTCTGATGTTCTAGCAACATCTTGGAACGCTGTTGTCGATACTAGAGTTGAAGAGGGTGACACTGTGGCAATCTGGGGAGCTGGCCCAGTTGGGCAAATGGCCGCTGAGTTTAGCTTCTATAATGGTGCTAATAGGGTTATTCTTATTGACGGCGGCCATGGAAAATGGCGATTAGACTTTGTCAAGAAGATTTTACCCAAACTCGAGACAATCGAGTATACAAATCTCTCAAAGGACGAGTCTGTTACTACAACCCTAAAGAAAATGTGCGACGGTCGTGGGCCTGATGTGGCGATTGAGTGTGCTGCTGGTGAGTATACGAAAGGATGGGCTCATTACTTTGAGAGACTGTTCGGAATGGAGACAGATACACCTGAGCTTATCAATGAGATGATTACCTCTGTCCGAGGGTTCGGGCGCTGTGGGATCACAGGCGTATATGCCGGTTATGTATGTGGCACCTTTCCTATGGTAAGATAATTTTTCTAACGTGGTAATACAGTGTAATCACTTTAATATCGGTTCTTTAATGGAGACCGGGATCCGTCTCATTGGCAATGGACAAGCCCCTGTGCAAAAGTACTGGGAAGACCTGTTGAAGTATATCCAGCAGGAGAAGATCCATCCCCTGCATATGGTCACCCACCG
The DNA here is from genome assembly GCA_031761475.1 of Penicillium pancosmium. Lineage (NCBI taxonomy): Eukaryota > Fungi > Ascomycota > Eurotiomycetes > Eurotiales > Aspergillaceae > Penicillium > Penicillium pancosmium. The sequence goes on along the minus strand of JAVMSB010000176.1, from coordinate 9,770 downwards.
GTTCAAGCTCGAAGATATGGAGATGGTCTACGATTTATTCAATAAGCGTGATCCGGGCATGCAGAAGGTTTTCGTCCAGACAAAGTTTTCTGCCCCCCCGGCACCAGGGGCACCTGCGTTAACAGAACTCTGAGCTTCACTACGTTGAACAAAAGTTAAATTGACAAGTTCGGATGTTTTATGTAGGCTTTATATGTTTTCTTCTATTGTGAACTAGGCGCTTAAAAAACAAAATTGCAAAAAATATATCCATTGAAATTATATTGCAGTGAAATATGAGGGTAGCTTTTAGAATGCCTACCTGGAATCGGGGAGTGTGCCACATACTTTCGCTATTCTGATTCTCGTAAAGCAAAAGTTCAGACACGAAATCCTAGAGAATTTTGCTCACAGTACCGATGATTTGCCCAGAATATTTCTAATAGCTTATATGCTGAGTAGATACAGCTCTTGTGCTAAGCAGAGAAGCTTAAAATAAAATTCCCATTCTATACATTTATAGTGCAGTCGAATATCCCTAAGGTATGTTGTCAAGGGATTCGGAGTATACAACACCTCAGGCATTCGACGTCGATCCGAGGCGGAATCCCCTTCGAGTCGCCTGAATATCGATATCCACCCGAACCCTAATGTATTTAAGATCCCACAAGCATTCAGGATTCTTGATCTCTTCAAGAATCAGTTCTGTGTTTCAACTGCTTAATCTGATCTCTACCGTCCGATACCCTTGCCTAGTCATAGGTCTCTAGCCTGACAACTTAGTAACCATTACATATGTGAATTCTTTTTCGGCCTGAAAGTCTAGACATTTGTATGTATAAGAGTGCCAGCCCTTACTTCTGCCAACCATCTGTAGATCTCAGCTCTGAGACTCAATACACTGTTTCGTTTATTTTTGATCCATGAACTAGCCTGCGAGGGCCCTATGGTTCTTCCTCTTGGACTGCCTAGTTTGACTAGGCATGCCAATATGCGATCTATACTAGGTCTATATCAAGAGAAAAAGAAATAAGTTGTTTACCATATTCGAAGTAATATGTTGATATAAATGTCATTGACTCCAGGAACTTTTTTAAGATCTGATACTGAATAATTGACAAGACCTCACATACCCAACAATGATTTTTCTCCTTCAGTCTCTGTCGTTCGAGAGTTACACCCTGCGCATAATTTCAAATTAAGCCTCATACAGAGACAGATTCAAGTCCTGACTAACAACCTTTCCGCCTTCCAATTGCACCTGTTCGATAGGTTGAAATACGAAAAAGACACGTAAAACACCAAAATTATCTTCCTTGGCAGTCACATTCCGCCAAGCATGAGCCGTACCTCGTTGAACAAATACATCACCCTTTTTCATTAATTTTTTCTCACCAGAATCGAGGACAAGTTCTGTAGCACCATCAATGATAACACCATAGTCAAGGGTCTCAGTTCGGTGCATCGGAACCGCCGAACCTGGAGGAACCTCAATAATTGTACAGGAGGTGCCATTTGGCGGATTCAAAGGCGATGGATCCGAGAGCTGGGAGTGATATTGCTTAATGTCAAGATTGGCCTTGGACTCTGGGGTTGCAGAAGATGGAGGGGAAAGCCCTTGCACAGGAAATGTATTGGTATTGAAGGCCAGAGCATAGGCTGAGGTTGTTGGCTTGCCGGGGGGGACTGGGAACCCAGTAAATGATACCTCTTCCCCAACCGCGTCACTAAAGATAGCTCGGCCGCTTGTAGGATCATGGGTTGTTATGATACGATGAAGCAGCTCAGGCTGTCTTTGTTCGGCTGACATGTTGAGATCAATATCAAGATAGAAAAGGGCGAATACCTAAAGTATCATTCAGCACTTGATACATTAGTTGAGAAAAATTGCCAATTTGATACCAGCTACACGCCATACTTATATTATTAGGTATATGAGGTATATGACTCAAATGTAGGTCATCGTAAAGTCGGCCATCCAATTGCCCCCATGTAGCCCCTCAGCGTCAATCCGCACGCAGGTGTTCCAACTGAATCGCCCGGAAGGGCGGGGACTGGCTGCGGCATACGGCCCTTGGGTGGAGGGTCAGGACCCCATGGATGACGCCGGCGAACGGCGGACCCCTCGGGGCGGCTCCCCCAAAGAATCTGTAAGTCAATTATGGATAAATGCCTCTTCATAGGATGGAACGATATCGTTGTGACATTTAAATTTACCACTAAACATTTTACGAAGATCCGAGAACCAAAGAAATGCTTTTCTGCACATGAGAGGCATTTTCTTATTCTTCAAAGGATCATCTTAAGATTATCGTGACATAATTCGAACCATTAATTCGTGAACACATCATCGACGAAGTCCCCTCAGACCATCACTTGGACATTGGAGCAGAAGAAATGTGACAGGTCGCCAGGTTGCCGAGGAGGTCTTAAGCTTTAGTGTTTGACTTGCTTGCATTTCCATATTAGATTCTAGTTCCCTTGGATCGCCAATACAATTACGAGACGGGGAACTGTATTTTGATGGAAGTAATTCACGGTATCGAGACTGCTATAGGAATATCAATATTCCGGTTTGGGTCTCATTAGGGTCTAGCGTTTCTTGGCATCGGGCTAAAGAATCACTCAAAGAGCATAGGCGGTTGCACCAGTTTCGGGACGCACTGTAGTATGCAGCAAACTTTGCTCATTGACCTTGGAAATCTATATTATCAAGTATCCAAGTTACTATTAGGCACAAGTGAGTCGGCGAGGCTTGTCAAATAGATGCTTTGACCTGGCTCCCATCTATCGAGCTGTATATCTGCTGATACAATTGCCTGGCTAAAGTCCCTTTACCGTGTATTCTGAATTGCCTATATAGAGTCTACTTCATTGGATTTTGCGATCAAAGGTTGGTACAATCTATACATACAATTTTCTGCCAATTATGCAATTTTATCTACATCACTCGATATTGCTTTAAGGTTAGCTAAAACATCAACAGAATGGCGCACTACATTCTGGAAACTATAGGCTTAATCCATATTTCCTTCTGGAATCTCATACTTCTCGAGAAAGGCTTCGGATGTACACAATTCCGTATACCCGTGTTCCGTCTGCTCGGAATGTAAAAACCCTGTGGCGGCGCTGACTCCACAGTATCCAGAGATAAAAGATCTAACCGGAAACAAGCGACCAGACCACACGATTCAATAGACCCAGCCAAGAATAAGCTAGCAGTTTCAGACAGTAAAAGCCTCAGCCTCAGCCTCAACGGATGTACATACATACGGTGTTCCGTCCTCCGCATTATTTCTATCTATTCTATGGACGTGAAACAATAACAAGGCTATAGTGCGAGTCAAAGCGCCCGCACTATTCATTTGAGTGGTAGTAAAGTAAAATAAATCCGGGCCGATCGGTCGATCTCAGCATAAAATAATACACTATTCACGCCAAGCATCCATAACGGACCTGCCAGACTAAATAGCGCAATGAAAAGAAGGTTCGGAACTATGTACGAGATGGATATAGTAGGCATTTTCAGCCCCAGCCACGCACACGACACGGACACGGGAGAATGGCTCCGATCCCGACCCGTACTATCGTTCTATCCCACGTTCTAGAAAACCAAGAAGGAACCCACAAACTACCACGTCAGGAAAGGGGATGAAATCCAAAACCGCCTGGGTGGGACAGGGACAACCTAACCTCCGGAAAACGGCAGACGGCAAACGGCAAACGGCACAGACCCGATCTGATACCCCGTTCGTACGGTACCAGTGGTATGTAATAATGCTCCATCGAGCGATTTTGGATTTTCTTTTGGGCTTAGCTTGTTTCCTTCTAGAGTTGATGGATTATATATTCCGCCCTATAGTAGTTCCATACAGGGCGGACTGAGCAAGTTTGTGTGTGGGAGTGGGGCCTTTCTTCAACGCTGAACGAACAGAAGCCACTTACACTCCAGAGCTTCTATGAGTACCACAGCAAAGCAGGTTCTGCTCCTACATCCTATCCATTTACTATAATTTTCTAACTTAAAGTAGCCTGTGGGCCAGGGACCTTACCAGAAAGTACATCAAGGACCCCTGCTAGAGTTTAAGCAACGAGAATAGATCGGGTCCTGTCTCTTCTGTCTCTCCGGATAGGGTAGCCGTTGCGTAGAAGGCGTATCGTGTCAGCAGGATTTATGGTGAACAATGTACAAGACCATACTACATTCGTACCTACGCATTGCAGCTAAATGTACAAGTATATTTCAAATGTACACTATCGGACCCGACCGACTATCGTATGATCCCCAGGCCCAAATGAGTGTGAACCAGCATGGGCCCAGAGTAAAGGGCCCAAAAAGAGCCAAAACAAGAAACAAAAACACATTTTCCAGATTGGGGTTTGTCAGCGGTCGAACTCTTTTTACCTCCGCCGTACATAGCGTACAGCATGGATGTACACTACACCCAAGATCGGCCGCAAGTGGAGCGGACCCTCCGAATCGCCAAGTCGGTCTGGGAATGGCTCGCAGAAAAGCTGCCGAGAAGCCGCGGATCGGGTAACTCGTACTTGGGCTGTCACGGAGATAACAGAGAACTTTTCGGGTCCCGATACTCGGCAGCATTTTTGAACCGTCGGGACCCATCCACGGAACCGTGCCTCGGCATCTTTAAAGCTCACTAAGTACAACTTGAAACGAGTAGCACATAGTAATCAGTGAAACTTGTCAGTGGCAACATTGTATACATCATTCCTGCATACTAAGACGCAAGAATCACTCATACTCCGTACATAAATAATTCCAAAAAAAGAGTTTTTTTTTACAGAAGAATGCTCCACAAAGGCGAGCGAGACCCTTCCTTCCCCCAAACAAGAAATCGTCACAAAAGGATAGATTCTAGATTCACAGCCGATCATGACTCGGTGAATTCTCGGCCTAGACCCTGACTAAGGTACATCCATAGGTTATGTATCATGTAGTATATCCACATTCAATGCAATGAAATGCGATACGATACAACTCTAATCCTTCCACGCCTTATAAACATTCTTACAACCAAAGACCTGCCCCTTCTTCAAAAGCACCATATTCCTCCACTCAGGCTCATTAACAGCATTAACAAAGCGACTCGGTTCAACGCAGAAGCCCGCGCCCTCGGTGTGCGGCGCAGCACCATCAATAGAAGGCACATTGATATACTTACCCGTGTAGAACTGGAACGCAGGCTCGGTACTGTGCACTTCCAGATGCAGGCCTGTACCGGCGTTGCTGAACTGGGCAAGTTGGCGAAGGGGCAGACCGCGTGTATCGAGGGGGATCTTTGTAGGGTCTGTATCCATGACGAAGACGTCGTCGATGTGGGCTCCGACTGCTTCGAGTGTGAAGGGTGTTGTCACGTCTCGGGGGAATTTGGAGATGTTGCCCTCTGGGATGCCGGTTGAGTCGAGGGGGAGGTAGTCGGCTGTGGCTAGTTGCGCGGTTGTGCCTTCGATGGTGGGGCCCGAGCCGATGTTGAAGTAGCTATAATAGGGCGGGTAAGTATCGCATCGACGATGGAAAGTAATGTTCGTGTGTAGAGGAGGACTAGCTAGCTAGCTAGCTAGCCAGGGTGCTACCAAGACGAGCGGAGCAGAATGTGTATACATACCTATGGTTGGTGATATTGACAACCGTCTCTTCGCACTCATCACCAACAAATTCCACCTCATACTCAGCCGTCAAAACGGTCTTCGCCTCACCCTCCTTACTGGCAGTGTACCAGACACGCACCTCAACGGTACCGGGATACCCCTCCTCAGCATCCTGGCAGCGATACTTGAACAGGAGGGCGTCACGGCCATGGCGCTGGACAGTATGCGGGCCATCGAAGACACGCTTTCCCCAACCAGTCGGGCCTCCGTGCAAGGCATTGGGGCCGTTATTCTGGTTGAGCTGATACTCGCGTCCATTGAGGACATCTATGTGTCCATTTTTGATGCGGTTGGCGACGCGTCCGATCGTGGCACCATAGTGCGGGGTGTTGTACTTGACGTAGTGGTCCTGCGTGGGGAAGCCGAGAACGATATTCTTCCCGCCGACGCGGAACTCTTGAATAATCGCGCCGAGGGGCAGGAAGGTGAATTCTGCTTGTTCGGGGGCGGACATTGTGTGTTGTGTGTGTGATGGATGGTGCGAATATGTTGGGGACTACAAGGGGTGGGCGGTTCTTGGTGGGATGGGGAGTTTAAGGGTCTGTCATGACGTTGGAACCCCGCAATGGGACGGAATCGCCCACCGGGGTTAAATTGAAGCTGGGAGGCGGCTACTGTAGGTGAGATGGGGGCCCCAGGGCCATGTTTAGCCTAAACACGAATAAATAGGAGAGAAAGGTACCAGTAGGTGGTGCCACAGGAATTTTTCTTTAATTGGATTTGTTTTGGTTAGGGTTTGATCTCCCCGTGACGTTGGACTTGGACGTGAATCTCCACACGCCTGAGGCAGTCCAGCCTCAAGCTAACTAACCTTTAATCATCCCAGATTCCCCAGGCATCAAATGACAGCTGCATAAGCGGAGCGGAACCAGGAACGACGGCGGCCGACATCCACGGGGTCATGTACATCAAACTCTACACTCGGCGATCAACTGGGGGGCCCTTTATGTTCTTGGCCGCATCCTTACCCCAGCGAGGCTAGGATGGTCCTTTAATTACAGAGTTCGGAGCGGAGTATAAATGTACAAAACACCGCAGATGCATACAAACAGCCTTACATAGAAAAAATGACATGTGTCCCCCCCGGGTTTAAGGCAGGGCGGCATCCGTCTCGGAGAGAACGGGGTTCCGGTGACCGAAGGAATCTCCTACCCCGGACTTGACCCCTCCATTGTTGCCGGGCAAACATACGAGTAGTATGTTGTACTAATTTCACTCGACGGTGAATGAACCAGCGATGGGGCTGTGTCTGTGCCCCTGGCCTGGGCGCCTAGAAACCGCCTAGAGCAATGCCTCTGCCAATACTTCTAGAAGAAGGCATCAAGATTAAAAGTTTAGGTTGAATCCACAGTTCACATTTGCGTTCAAGTTTTGTATTTTTGCTCTGTCGTATACGCGTATGTATCACGACGTAACAAATACTCCAAAAGGAAAGGGAAAGGGAAAACGTGTTTGTTTACTCGTACATACATACTGTATGTCAGACTCAGAAAGCCTCACCGTAGAAGCTCTAGCTCTAATTTACACCACCACCACCACCACCACCACCATATCCGCTCCTACATAAGCCTTAAACTACAGTACTATTGTGTTCCTATGCAAGTAGAAGTAACCAGTTGCGGAAAATCGAATCCCGGGCTTCACGAATCAAAGACTTGCTCCGCGGAGCATTGGGCCCGATTCGGTATGTCGGCTGTTCGGCGACTTATTGAATTTTAGATTTTTCGAGACTCCGTTTTTTTCGTCCGCGTCCGCGGCCTCGCTCACGTAAGTCTTGTAAGGCCCGGACGGAAGACAAAAAAAAGGAGGTGTGGAGCTCGTGCTTGTAGGTTCCACTTGGGTAGATTCCGCTGACTCAAGGTGTGGATTCGATTGTATGCACGAAGGAACAGGTCAAGGTACGTGGAGAGGAAAGGAGAGAGAAAAGGGAAAATTGATGCGGATGGACTATCACCCCGATGCATACATACACCGAGGCGTAAACGATGTAATTCCCAAAAAAGGTCAAAGGTCAAAAAGTCAAAAGTCAAATCCACCCAAGAAAATCAGTTCGTATAATCAATCGGTGTTGGAAGTTTAATCATTAATCATTAAAAATATGATGCAGCTCGGCCGGCCTGAACGATTGCTATCTCCGCGCTGACAGAACATGAATCATTCTGGAAGCTGCATTTGTCAGTTAGAAAGTGGAGCCCCCAAGCGGCACCCAAACTCCGGTTCAGTACAACGTTGCCAGCCCTGCAAATTCAAGATTCAGAACCGGGCGCAAGAGATCAAGATGGTGTAACAGGGGTAGCAGTAGGAGTGATCGTCAATATTCCAGAAGGAAAAAAAGTTGTATTGGAAGAAAATTAAAGAAGAAAAGAAGGGACGCCACACACGAAACCGTTTTGAAACTCCAGAAATAACCCCCCACCCAAAAAAATAGAAAAAAGCCCCCAAAGACTGTACAGGGATGATTAGGAATTCCAATCGCTCTCGAATCCGAGAAAAGGCCGGGGGATAATAGCCCCATATCGCAAAAAAAAGGAGGAGAAGAGAAGATTGAACAGACAATAGAAAGGAAGAAGAAAAGGGTAGACGTAACCACAAAACACCACCCTAGAAGAAGAAAAGGAACATGTATAGTGTACATGCATCACGTCATACGGCGTTAAGGTTGATTTTCCAAAGGGAGAAAGAGCACGAGCACGAGCATGAGCATGAGCAAGCTCAAGCTCAGATCGAAGTGATCTCCGTCGGATTAGGATTGAGGAACTGATTGAAGTCATCATAATCCCCACCAACGCAATTCATCGGCATTTGATTAAACATCGGCGACTGCATGCTCTGCTCTTCAAACTTCATATTTGAATAATCGGCCGTACTCATGAGATCCATCTCATCAAAGGGATTGAAACCACTATTATTGTTCCATTGCGGGGGGCCTTGCAACGCTAGCGGATTCACAACGCCCTGCATGGACAGCGCATATTGTTGATTCTGCGCCTGCACGGGTGTCTGTGGCTGGGTGTTGATAGGGAGAGGTTCGGGCTTAACATGCGCACGGGTCGAGGGGCTATAAGCCGGCGGCGTTGGGGGCATGGTCTGTTGGGATTGCGAGAAGGCATCGGATGAGAATCGGGAGCGAGCGACGGGCGAATGAGCCTCTGATGACCCGTCGGATGATTCCTGGCGCTGCATCCCGTTGCGCCATAGATCTTGCTGCATGGCGTCGGGGTTTTCTTCGAAATGTTCGCCCTTTGTGTGGTCCAGGGCGCCAAGGCGAGTAAGCAGGTCGTGGGTAAGCGGGTGGCCGTTGGGCTCGGTCTTGAGGGCATCGCCAGGCCATCCCTCGCCTTCGAGGGTGCGACGGTAGAGTTCTTGGAGGCCGTTGACTAGCCAGGCTTGTTGTTGTTCGAGCATCTCAACGTATCTGAAATGGCAAATGGAGGTTAGCTTCTTATAGATCGCACAAATGACATTTTATCAAGGTTGCGCAGCTTACCCCTTTGGGTACACTTTATCGTGGGCCTTCTTTCGCTCGCCAAATACGCAGACTGCGTTATCTGCTCGACAGCGCGAACATGGGCTTGATCCATCGCACTTTTTCTGGTCAGTCTTTGGTTTTTTGACGACTGACCTGGACCATGTCCATGTCCATGTCTATATCCATATTCATTATTCATTTTGGAACGTACCTTGGATTTCTTCAGACGACAACGATCGCATGCTTTACAGACACGTTTACGCACGTTGTCGGAATGCGAGTCTGGCGTTGATTGGCGAGCTGCCATGATGTGTGTATGTGTATATTGAGGTGATAGGGAAAGGAATCGGCGAGAATAGAAAGCAAAAAGGAGTAAAGGAAGATTTTGTGTGTCCTTCTTTTTCTTTTTTTTTCTTTGTGACTCCCGAGCTATACTTCCTGATCCGGGCAGTAGCAAATGATCGACGTCAACCAGTCGATGATCTAATGACGATGTCGTATTGTAACCATCAAATCAGATGGATGGGAATTGACTTTGAAGAAAGATGTGGTAGGGAGTTTCAGGATTTCCGAGCTTTAGAATTTGAAGGTTGCAAGGTGGTCATATACTAGTCATGTTTTCCAGGAGGGGGGAAGATTGGAAGAAGGGGGG